>BPTQ01000005.1:348569114-348635569 GCA_019973895.1 Chrysanthemum seticuspe | reverse complement strand
ATAAGAGACAGGCAGTGCTCCAGTCCAATGCTTCCACTGTGTCTTCAACTGCATCTTCCACTGCTACCATACAGTAAGTCACCGGTTCATCATCAAACTCTTCACTCCAGTCAACCTCTGATAAATTCTCTTGAGCAACCAAAGCCTTTGTTTCAGTTACTGGAATTTCCTTGAGCTCAAGTTTAGGCTTCTCAGATGTCCTGTTTGCTTGATACTTAGCAAACCTGCACTCCCTTGCAAAGTGACCAGTCTTTTGACAATTGAAGCATTCAATTTTAGATTTGTCAAAAGTTATTCCTTGTTTTGGTTTGAAATCAATATTTTTGCCTGTCTTCTTCATGTACTTTTTGATTCTTGCAGTGATCAAAGCAACTTGCCACCTGATATCAATTTCCTCAAGTGCATCTTCTTCAATCTGTGCTAGATCCTCTTCATAAGTGACAGGTAAGCTTGCTTGTTGTGCAAAGAAAGAGCACACAACTTCATCTGAGTTCAAAGTGGTTGATGGTGGGGCCTGCTGAGTATATGATGGGGGATTGTAAACAGCAGTACTTTGAGAAACAGTACTTTGAGGAGAAGCAGTACTTTTGGAAGTACTGCTCTTCTTTTCAGAAGATAGAAAAGCAATACTGTGAGATTTTGAATTTGGTTGATCACTCATCTCATGTTCATACACCTTCAATTGATGATAGAGATCATCAAAGTCCATAACATCCAGTCCTTGTTGTCCTCTGATCATAGTAGCAATCACATGCCATGTAGATGGCAAACTCCTTAGAAACTTCAAATTAGCATCCTCAACTGATACTTCTGCCTTGTATAACTCCAACATGTTGAGGACATTCTAAAACCTATCATATGCAGCATCAAGACTCTCTCTTTCTCCTACTGTGAATGTTTCAAACTGCTGTTTCAGCAAGTTTCTGTGCATCTTCTTAGAGGCTTCATTCCCTCCAAATCTGGTCTTGAGAGCAGCCCAGAGCTGCTTAGCATCTTTAGCATCGTGAAATTTGAGAAGATGACCATCTGGAATGGCAGACAGGAGAATGTTAAGAGCCTTCTCTTGATTCCTTAGGGTTGCTTGTGGTAAAACTGCTTTTGGTGCTAAAGGTTGTCCAGCAACTTGAATGGGTTCTTGAGGAACTTCATTCCCATTGACAATTACATTCCACAGAGCATGGTCTGTAATGGCAATATACTGCCTCATCTTCATGCACCATAGATCATATTCTCCCTTCTTGATAATTGGAATTCTGAGTGAGGTGATTGAGGGTTGTGGAACAGTTTCAGTCGACATCTTGAATATTGTAGGGTTTCTTCTTAGTCAGAGTTTCCACACAAGCTCTGATACCACTTGTTGGATCGATATACTTTAATCAAACTAAACTAGCTTGTTAAGGTTTAATAACCTCGGATAAATCCTAAGTTATTAACAAAGAAACACTGAGCAATCTTTATCAAGTACGCGGAATTTACTTAACAAAGCTAAGAAGAAAACTTTATTAACAAACTCTAAATCTGCTTATTATGCAGATACTCTAATACAACTCTAAGATATTCGAACTTTTCTCTAAACTCTTAATTCGTAAACTCTAAAACTCTTTTTCTGAAATCGTACCTCTAATGCCAATCTAGAAGTCCTTTTATAGGCTCAAGGAAATCCTAGTCGGTTTACAATTGATAACCTTGTACGACAAGTAATCTAAACATGGAATACAATACTTTCCATAAATGAATATAACAGTTCTTCTGTTCTAGCAGTACTTTGACTTTATGTTGCAGTACTTTGACTTTGTCTTTAGCAGTACTTTGACTCTTTGACTTCTTCCAGTACTTTGCAGTTTACAGTACTTTCATATCTTCAGTACTTTGATATCTTCAGCACTTTCATATCCCAACACTTTTCAATTGGTTTCAAGGAAGAAATGAACTGTACCAAAAGACCGATCATTTTACTTTATGTATGAAGTTATAAGGATGGTTAGGTTAGGTATTTGTTCCCACGATCCAGCCAGAACCGGAGGGATCTACCCAGGGACAATCCACTAGATAGTGTAGAAGTCCTTAGGTATGATGAAAAAGGAGAAAAATGAGAATATGGGAAGAGTGCGGACTGAGACAGAGCTAGTACTGGAATAAATCCAACAAGGTTCTAGTTATGAAGTCTCGGTAAGCACTGAAGGGGTTGAAGAATGAAAAAGAAATGAATATGAAAAGGGTGAAAAGAAATAGCCCTCCAATAATTCAACCTTAGGGCAGTAACCGGGTTCAATACATATGCTACTAGTGTTTACTAAGGTAACACTGGTATTGAAGACAAGACGTCATGGACCCAGTGACGCACTGCACTAAACTTCCCAAGCTACTCAAGTTCCTCTTAAAAGAGCTTGTTTCATTCTCACGGGGAACCGACATAATCTATCGACTTTCTCTTAGAGATTGTTGATATTGAAGAAGGCGACCCACTCCCTAGTCTCCGGCATAGGAACCAAATGTGCACAATTGAGTCTAGAGCCAAAAGATCATCCACAATATCTCATTAGGACACTATATTAATGAAGACTTGCTGTTTCACACAATGTGGAAAGTAAGTATATCTTAAGAGTCCTACGCATTATCCTTGTGGTATTGCCAGAACATCCGAGTGATATGTAAAAGTATTCACGATGAAGATGGAAATCCTTCTAGAGCCAACATCAAACAAGCTCTTGGTGGGTGACATGTGAGATCTTTTCTAAAGATCAAACTTGTGACAACTGGATAGAAACAATGGGGCGATTCACTCGTGAATCAACCTTGGTCCAGGAAATGAATTGACGAATACTTTTGGAAAAACCGTTCGATGTGCAAACCTTCTTTTCTCTAGCACGTCGAATGTGTACTTATGTTTTCAAACACAAAAAGTATCTCTGATTGAAAAATACTTTTAGAAAAACCATTCGATGTGCGAATCTCTTCTTTTCACTAGCACGTCGAATGTGTACTCATTCTCTAATACAAAAAGTATTTATGATTGAAAATTGATCTTTCTCATAAAACCTTCGTCGTATTGCAAAAGTCTTTCTTCAAGCAATACGCAATTGTTTTTCAAATCATTTTTCATCAATCAGTGAATCTCAATTTGCTGGTTCACTCACTCCGTGTTGTCTTCTTTGAGACATTCCGGTCAAGGAGATTCTTAGGAATCCTACCTGATCACAGGCAGTACTTGTACTGATCAACGGGGAACCGTGGGCCGTGTACCTCAATTCAACGAAAGTGATCAAAGACACTTTCGTGTGTTTTATTGCTAACTGTTGTTTGCAGGTACATTTGGACGGTTTGCAGTTGATCAGAATTGAGGAGTCAATCCAAAGCCGCATGCTCATAGCATCCACACTTAATTGAAGAAATCATGACTGGTGCATATCTACATAACCTGGCTCTGATATTTCTATACTATGCTTCTTCTACGCTGCTGCAAATATCATGAGCCAGTAAAGCTTCCGCTACTCTGATGGAAAGATGTCATGATTCAAAATTGTGAGCATGTCGGTCCAAAAGTCACAACATCACATGAAGGCAACACAACTACGGATGATCCAGAGAGATTTACTGTGGGTGATGATCTCAATGAAAGCTCAAAGATCATCAAAGATGTGGATCAGTTCAAAGACCTCCACTTAAAGTACAAATCAATGCGGACTTTAAAGAATCGCTACTTAAGCACAAAGATTGCGGAAATGAAGAATTCAACTCTACGAGCTCAAGAACGAAGTCAAAGATAGAATGCTAGGAAGCAAAATGTATTTCATGGGGTGACCTCCCTTAGGGGGAGATTGTTAGGAATTGGAAATTCCATGTTAAAGTGTCGGTCACCCCAATAATGGTCTAGCATATGTTAGCTCGTAGATTTGTCGTTGTTTACGTTATTTAATAGTTAATTAGTTAGTCAGTAGCGTAGAATAGTTTAGTATAACACCGTGGAGGAAGGACGGGTCTTTAACCACTGTATGCCTGATCCACAGTCCGATAGGAGGACGGTATGTTTGTAACTATAAATACCCCTTCCATCCATGGAAGGGGTGGTGCTTCTCATAATCTAACCTTCCACATTTGAGAACCAAGTCTCTAGCAAGAACACCCTCTCTATCTTTCTCTCTCTAAATATGGCAAACATGTATTTTGATAATTCAAGACCACCCGAATCATCAACACAATAATATTATCGATCCTACACCAAAAGTCATATAGATTCAAGTGGTGATGGCGGCACTAACCCTGCTGGAATTTGGTTCAATTAGAAGCCGAAAAGTCATCAACACCAAGGATCAAGTACAGGAAGAAGGCATCAAGGACAAGGGATTTACTTGCCATGAAGTCACAGATTTGAAGAAAAAAAGAAACAAGGCCTCAGGAACATGAAGATTGAGAATACAACGATTAATAAGATTAGGGAGGAATATGTTGGAAAACTATAATCCTATTAATCTTTGTATGAAGATTAACAGCTTTTACTCCTATGTTTTTGGCTGCAAATCGACACACAGTAAGTAGCCAAAGCCTGAAACCCAAAGGAATGAAGCCTGCTACTTTTCTGGTTTGGGCCAAGCCCCAAACAAACCCGTTACAGAAGCAGTTATAAGAGGAACTGTTATTTAGGTTTAGAACGGTTAAGAAGAACATCACACCGTTTACTTTTATATGAAACGACATAACGTTTCATTCATTATATATAGGATCAAAGTTCTGTAATTCAAAGCAAACCTTTTCATTATCAATATATCAGTTATAGGGTTCAACCCATATCTTCTTTGTTTAATTATTATTGATTCTTTGAATGGTTGATTATGCATGTTGTTGTCTGATCATAATGATCCTGGAAGACATCAAACCTGTGTCGAATTATTAACACCCCCAATCCAGTGGTGTGACTCCCTTATCAATTCAATCAATCAAAATTTTACTCTAGTCATAAACCATCATCATTAAAAAGTATTAAAGTCAAAATATTTGACTTCTAAAAGTCAAACATTTTAATCCCTAACCAACCAAATTGTCAAAATGTCAAATGAATAAAACCATATTCATAAACAAAAACTAAAACACAAAAATGCCAAAACAGTTGGCTTTTGAAAGTCAAACATTTGACTCTGGAAAGTCAAGCATTTCATACCGTGAAGGTGAGATTCAACCCTTCCATTTGGGATTAGCTCCTAAACCAAACAGTGTGGTTCGGGTAAAGTGTCAAAACAATAAAAAAAATTGGGCAGAACTTGGTCGAGTGAGGAGGATAAGAAACACTTCTTTTCTATATATAATTAGTGTATAAACTAAGATCACAAAGGATTATATAATTTGAATAATAAGGTTCTGATTACTTAATAACTTGATTTAGGCTATTTTGCCTTAAAATACACACTTTTTTGGTGACTTTGAACCTCTTTGATCTATATGACCCCTTTTCTAACATTTTTACCCATTTGACTTGCTACAATACAACTTAACCTAATTCGACCCATTCATAGTTAAATGGGTTGAAAATGGCACATCTAGCTGTAACAAAATTAGTCACTCACGCACCTGCAACGAAATCATTTCCTAGCATTCATGCAAGCTCTAACTTTGGATACTTTGTGTAACCCCGTATTTTCCGCTCTTTCACAATATCTCTTAGCTAACTCAGTGTGTATTTTTCATATGGATACCCCCATTTTGGAAAATTATGATG
This sequence comes from Chrysanthemum seticuspe, assembly GCA_019973895.1. Taxonomy (NCBI): domain Eukaryota; kingdom Viridiplantae; phylum Streptophyta; class Magnoliopsida; order Asterales; family Asteraceae; genus Chrysanthemum; species Chrysanthemum seticuspe. Next base: position 348,629,859 of record BPTQ01000005.1, on the reverse strand, counting down.
GATGAATAGAATGATGAGGTTAAAGATGAAGATGATATAAATTGAAATAACTATATAGAAAACAGAACAAATCATCTTGCGAAGTCTCCTACCCTCGTAACATTTGTATAGTTGCAAGAGGAAGCACATGTTGTGAGGCTCACAAACATTTGGTTCTCTCTCTCCCTCTCTCTCCCCCTCTCCCTCTCTCTCTCTCTCTCTCTCATATATATTAGGTCACTTTATTTAATAAAAACGATTTTTCACGAATCAAATAGCAGGTCACAATGAGCATGCTATTTAGGCGTGTAAATAAAGACCCATATTGGTTACGATATGTATTATTCCATATTGCATACAATTAGGTGTCAAAGCAAGTAACAATAATGCACATAATGGAATCACAAACATATAAACATAAACATCAATATATAACCACATATTGTTCCTAGTTCTCTTGCGAGTCTTCCTCAAACGGAGAACTATAAGACCGTCACAAGGATACAATACCTAGATTGCCCCAAACATCGCAAAAGCAATTGAGTGGGTCTTGTGGCCGAAAAACACATAAAAACGCATGGCAATCTCAATTAACAAGTAATTACGCAATTTTATGTATTTAGTAAACAATATGTAATTCTAATTATCATTATAATTCTAATTAACAATTAATTAATTCTAATTAACATTTAATTTCAATTAGCAAGTAATTCTAATTAACATGTAATTATAACTAACAATTTAATTCCAATTAGCAAAGTAATTATAATTAACATGTAATTAAATTAACAAATTAATTCTAATTATCAATATAATTTAATTTGTGTGTGACTAGTTATTTTTATTAAAAATTGACAAGTATTGCATATAGTTGTCAAAGCAAAATAAAACAAATAGCTAAATTAGGTTTCATGCAGCCTTTTAAACAAGTTTATTAATAAGAAACGTGTAACCCATAATCGCAAAAACGAGATGGCTCGTGATGCCACTATTGGGATTTTAGAACTAAGTTAACCATTAACCTCTACGAGTACATAGCAGATAACGATCTAGTAATCGCAATTAGGTTAAACACATAATTAATAAACAATTAATTAATTAAAAGGGATAAAAGAAAACCTAACCTTTCGTGGCTATTTGAACGCAAGTGTAACGGACAATAAAACAAATACAAAACTAAGCACCTAAAATAGATGCCTCAATGAGTATCACACACAAAGCTGATAACCGTATACGTTCGATATATGAAGCTAGTCGAGAACGTAATAATAAACCAATCAACAAGTGACCACCTTGAATATAATATGGACAAGAAACCTCCAAGAACAAGTCAACATTCTGCCCAATAAACTCCTGTCCGAGAACAGATGCTACCAAAGAAGATGTTTGCTTCTTACCCGATATCGGACAATATGTGTCCGATATCCATCACCCTTTTCTGTCCAAGAAGCACCATGACTAGAAACAGCAATCAAACGAACTTATTTCATTAGCAATTCAACAAGGAACTTGAACAAGCTTAGACCAAAGTTATTGAACCCTAAAATCACTTGAATCATACGAATGCAAGATTTTAGGTTTTAGCAAAAACCCTAATCGTTTATAAGATGATCCGATTAGATGTCTTTAATAAGCTGGGAAACATTGTGAATCGTTTAAGGGATAGATTGTATATCTCATATGAATGGAAGAGATGTGGTGGTTTATAAAGCAAACCAAACGACCCATTGGTTGAGCTTTAGACTTGGTTGACAAGTTAAAAACCCAAGCAAACCCATTCACTTTTTACCCAATCATTTTGGCAGAATCTAGGCCCAAGGCACTCCCCAAATTCGACCAAAGTTCATGTCCAAAAACAGCCCATGGGTCGTACATATTGACCGGGTCAAATACATGTATATCGGGTAATTTATATTCAACTTATATTACATTCTACACGTATACTCGTGTTTATCGTGTGTGCCGCCATCGGCTCATACACTCTCAGTCGTTTTGTCGTGTTTATAACTCCCACAAACCAACAGCTCCCACTTGGGAGTTGGTGTGTCGAATGGCACACAAAACTAATGACGGAAACGCCTAGCAAACACTCTCACTTGCCTTTTAACTAAAAGTGTCTGAGATAATAGTTTCGTAAAGTTTCTCAGTAGCATGGCCATTCAATGTCTTGCTCTAATCATCCTTTGTTATAGATACCGTTAAACCATGGATAATGGATCTCAAATAATTCCATATAGTTTAACCATTTAGAATCTCGTTATAGATTTTAATTCAGATATACCAAATGTAATCAAGAATCATCTAGCATTACCCTTTGGGTTTGGCCAAACAGTTATCTGTTTAAATCTGGAGAGGAGCCATGGTATCTTTCTGCACATATCAAGTGGAGTAACAAATCCTTTATTGACTACAAGTGTTGTGGATGCTGGTTCACATCACTCCGAAATATAGCCTTTATAACTACCTTGTTCAAATAGCGTTTTGCTTATACTTACAAAAAATGATATCCACACATAACAGAACTTGCTTGTATCTCAAGTCTAAGGATGAAGATAACAAACCATTTTTAATATTTTACTTATGACAAGGATCCAAAAGTAAATGTTTGAAAGTTGGGGAATCCAATATGCATATCTAGTGAATACATATGAGTTTGGCGGGAACAATCCACATTCTCGTTAGAATATAACCAACACTTACATTTGCCTTACATAACAATATTCCCATATTGTTAACCGACAATGGACATATTTAGAATAATAAAATTATTCAAGGATTAAACATGAAAATATAGGATAACAATTATTATATGAACGAATAACAAATACCAAGTATCTTTATTCATCATAAAGTAAAAATTGTCTATCAATCCCAATTATCCAAATACTAAAAAAAATATGCATGAAACTCATTTAGTAAGTTGAAGCCAAATGTTTCCAACATTATCAACCTTTCTTTTACAAGAAAAACTAAATAGTCATCTGAGTAAACTTTCTGAATACTTGTTTCAAATATCACATATAGTGAGTGATTTGAAATATAAGATGAGGGTCTTATCTCATATGCTCATACTATTTCAAGAGTTATAGTATGGAGATGTCGTCTTACCTTGCATGAGGTATTAGAAATCAACGACATATTGACAGTCATCTTTACAGTTTCTAAAAGTGTAAAGTATTCTCATTCATTAATGTGTAATGCCACAATGCTTTATGTTGAGCATAACTAGTTAGAAGATTTTAAGATAAAATCCTACTACAACTAGTATTAATATCCTCTAGCATCATTTGTACTTATACAACACTATGCTTAATATTAACAATAATCTAAAAACCACTCAATTAGATATTGTTGTTGTCAGCTCATTTGTTCTTATCCAAAAGCAACAACTAGTCTTATACACAATATAATATATATATGATAAATCATTAGTTTAAAAACACAAGGTTTCCATCCATGTAAATTATTCTAAGTGAAATATATCATTTAAGACTTGCTTGAATAATATATTGCATTCGTGTTAGACTTAATTTTCCGCACTTGTTTATTCCAGATAAACATTTATTCCAAGGTTGTTCGTTTTATTCCCTAAATTCAAGTGAAGTTTCATTCCAAGCTCAAGGATCAATATCTAGCAAAAATATAATGATATCTTTAACATCTAAATTTTAAGGAAAAACACATTGCTCCCACTCAATGTCAGACTTTCTCAAGAGTTATTTTAATTCAATTAGAATCATATTGTAATTAAATTCAAGATCTCAGCTCTTAGATGCATGATTTAATCCAAAACATGGATTGCTCAAATTTTGTATACTTCATAAAGATAATATAGATGTATAACCCTTTTGATTACACACCGTCCTCGCAAAAGGTAATCATAAAGAAAGAGTTATAAAATCTAATTGTCATATTCAACATACCAATCACAGGTATGACAATTAAATATCTTTATATAATTAATGCATGTATTATATAAGAAAATTTAATCACAGTCAATTGCTTAAGTATGATTAAAAACTTATTATTAAATGCCAAACATTAATATGTATACAATTTCGTCCTTGTGAGTCTTTCTTCAAAAGAAACTCATTCCAACCTCATAGGTTAACTGTTAGGCAAAATAACCATCAAGCTCAAAACTCAATTTACCTTTTAAGGACTGCATCTTATCATTCATATTTCTAAAACATTTATCAGATTTAAGATGTGATAATATATTTTAGTAGTTAGCCGATTTACAATAATCTTCTAACTTATATCCCTCAGCATTGATATAAAATATCACTCAAGTGATGAGGTATCCTTTCGGATTTATGAATGAGAGTAATCATTATACTTCGGTCGACATTTTCATGTTTAACCTTAGTATGACATTAATAAGTGGATTTTAGAAGGTTAAGTATTTTGTTCTCAAAAACTTTGAGATATGTATATACTCCCACTTACTTTTGTAAGTAGATACAATTCTCTAAATACTAAGTATTTAAGCAACAATAAATTGTTCTTTATAGAGAACCACAAAATACATTTTAAGTTCTCATCTCAAGATTTGTTAATAAGATGCTTTATAAGATTTTAATAAATTCATAACTTAAATCAAGACATAATGGAATTCCTTCCAACAACTCAAATTAGGGTTTATAGAAAAACTCTAATTTAGTATCACTCTTTAACCAAAAGTTCTAGCAATAGTTTTGTGTTTCGTCAAGCTAGGAAGAACACCAAAACTACAATCTTCAAGCTAGGAAGTGTAGAATAATCCAAAACCAAAAAGATTTAGGATTCATTTGGTTTTAGTGGTAAAACCTCAAATCCCTAATGAATTAGGGTTTTCAGTTATGGGTTGTCTTGAATACCTTTTAGGTTTGAACTATATTGAGTGTATCCATGACACACGCAATTTCTAACCTTGATATGTTTTGGAGGTAGAGCAATTAAAGCTATCATGAACCAAACAATATGAATAAGGTTTGATTTAACACATTAGACATACCATAATGAAGTGGTATCCTATGATTTATTAGAATTGTGAAACTATATCAGAATTCTATAGATAACTTAATTCTCTTTGAACCAAATACTTGTAAATTGGGTCGAGCCAAATTGCATATGAAGTATTTGCGAATCAAGTGCATGCAATAATGTATATTAATTGAATAATACAAGAACCTTATGTTCACGTGTTCACAAGAAGACATAACTTTTCAAGGATTATTTATTCATGTGTTAACAAGAAAACAGAACATTTCAATAATACATTATAAGTCTTTGAATAATTCAAAGGCCTTATGTTTATGTGTTAACTAGAAGACATAACACATTTACTATATACTTTAGGTTATAAGTCATTGATTAATTCAACGACTTTATAATTATGTCTAAACATGTAAGCATAATTATACTAACAAAAGTAATTACAAATGCAATTACTTGAGTTCTTTAGTAATTTCAAGTTAATTTTATACTTCAAAATTATGATCATTATTCTATAACCATAATTATGTTGTAACATGTAGTCAAATGTTGAAGTATCTTTACACTATATCATGACATATGAATGTAGTAGGGCAACAAACATCTAGCATGTTCACGTCCTGGTAGAATCATTATTGGAATGTAGTAGGGCAATAAACATCTCATGTGTTTAAGTCCTAGTAGAATTCTTATTTACATGTAGTAGGGAATTAAACATCTAACATGTTTATATCCTAGTAGAATTATTAGTTTCATTTACCTTGCGGTCAAGATATACCAATAATATAGTTGTTCCTTGCACACAATTTGAGATTTCTTCCACTTGTGAAAGGTATAACATCATATTATGAAAAAAAACAGCAAGTGATTGATTGTTCAAACAATATGATAATATCATTGATATCATAAGTAGTTTTTAGAACCATGACCTTTAATAAGAAATTGTGGATTATTATTCTATAGATAATGCTTCAGGAAGTGACAACAGGAAGGAAACGTGTTATCTTATAAAATAAAATGCAATTTCTTTTAAACAATGGTTGTTCATATTCGGAAAGTAATGAATTATTTCAAAGAAAGTTTGAAATGATATGGGTGACTGACAAGGAAATAAATCCCGTAGCTCCCACTGAAATTAACAACATTACATGAATGATATTTCAGTAATAAAATGCAACTGCTCCCACTGGATTTGTCAGCATTGTAAGTGTTACATTTCCAGTAGAAAGCATATGACAGTTATATATACTTTTCTATTCTCTTCAAATGCCGACGAGTAGCATGACAGATTATATGAAGTTCTACTTATGTAGACAATGGACTAGCCATTCTTTTATTCAATTAACTTGAATCTTTGGCATGCAGTTCCTCTTTTATCATCTACATAGCCCCAAGGGTAATTAGCACTTTAGGAATAATAAGAGTCCAAGAAGATTACCTAGCAAATATGCTAGTAATTCCTTTTCTCTTTTCTGGTTAAACTCATACATCATGCCAAGTGCAGGATGTTTGTTTATTTTGGTAGCTCTAAATACAATGTTTTCAGTTACACAAAATATTCTATCTTTCAATTAACTCTAGACCACAAAATGGTAATGAAAGATCATAAATGATTTTATCTTTTTATATCCTATCTTAGTTTGTCAATTAAGGAGAAAAGATAGGTATAAGCCTCACTTTTCTTACTAGGAAAAGAGACTAAGTTTGTTTTTCGAAGAAAAACAACTTTGTTTACGAATTATGTTGCAATAACACAATTAATCAGAACATAAAAAGTTCAATTTTGGTATTTTCGATAATTACATTAAAAAGATTAACTACCAAATTAATTACTAATAAGACTAAGATCCATCTTGCAACCCCACTTAATTACCATAGGTCTGACCAGTGCATAAAAAAATAGGACAAGAGGTAAGCAACGAGGGTTAATTGCATAATGCAACTCTTAGATTTATGAGACTGTTTAAGGAATTAGTATCAAATAATAATGTCAAAAGCATGTTTAGTTCTCATCTTATGCCTCGGGTTCAAGGTCTGACCAAGCTAACTCGAGATAAGTCGACCAAGTATGAACGTGTAAAAATAACTATAGGTCTAACCAGTGAGAAATAATTGCCATGGGTTGGAAAGGCCCTTAGGTCTGACCAGAGAAGTCAATCCAAATGCACGTGTTCATAGTTGGATGGCATAGACTTAAAATTAACAAATAGGTATGCACATATAAATGAGATAAAAGTCGTGTACAAAGAAGCATGCAAAACAACTTTGTAACACTAATTTAAAAACTTTTGGTAATGACACTGTACTGATCAGCATGGTTCACGGTAGCTCCAATCGAACGCACAGGGAGGCAGATGACCAGGTAAGCGCAGAAGCATAACCTAGACATCCTTTCGGTGCGACTGTGCGCACCTCTTTGAACCCCCTTTCGAGTTTGTTCTAGTGGGTGAACCGTACATCCCAAGTATCCATAGCGTCTAGTTTTTAAATTCTTGAAAACGTGTTTCATATATTAGGTCACTTTATTTAACAAAAACGATTTTCCACGAATCAAATAGCAGGTCACAATGAGCATGATATTTATGCGTGTAAATAAAGACCCATATTAATGTTATGGTTACGATATGTATTATTCCATATTGCATACAATTAGGTGTCAAAGCAAGTAACAATAATGCACATAATGGAATCACAAACGTATAAACATAAACATCAATATATAACCACATATTGTTCTGAGTTCTCTTGCGAGTCTTCCCCAAACGGAGAACCATAAGACCGTCACTAGGATACAATACCTAGATCGCCCCATACATCGCAAAAGTAATTGAGTGGGTCTTGTGGCCGGAAAACACATAAAAAAGCATGGCAATCTCAATTAACAAGTAATTACGCAATTTTATGTATTTAATAAACAATATGTAATTCTAATTATCATTATTATTCTAATTAACAATTAATTAATTCTAATTAACATTTAATTCTAATTAGCAAGTAATTCTAATTAACATGTAATTCTAACTAACAATTTAATTCCAATTAGCAAAGTAATTATAATTAACATGTAATTAAATAAAAAATTAATTCTAATTATCAATATAATTTAATTTGTGTGTGACTAGTTATTTTCATTAAAAATTGACAAGTATTGCATATAGTTGTCAAAGCAAAATAAAACAAATAGCTAAATTAGGTTTCATGCAGCCTTTTAAACATATTTATTAATAAGAAACGTGTAACCCATAATCGCAAAAACGAGATGGCTCGTGATGCCACTGTTGGGATTTTAGAACTAAGTTAACCATTACCCTCTATGAGTACACAGCAGATAACGATCTAGTAATCGCAATTAGGTTAAGCACATAATTAATAAACAATTAATTAATTAACAATTAATTAATTAAAAAGGATAAAAGAAAACCTAACCTTTCGTGGCGATTTGAACGCAAGTGTAACGGACAATAAAACAATACGAAACTAAGCACCTAAAATAGATGCCTCAATGAGTATCACACACAAACCCGATAACCGTATACGTTCGATATATGAAGCTAGTCGAGAACGTAATAATAAACCAATCAACAAGTGACCCTGAATATAATATGGACAAGAAACCTCCAAGAACAAGTCAACATTCTGCCCAATAAACTCCTGTCTGAGAACAGAAGCTACCAAAGAAGATGTTTGCTTCTTACCCGATATCGGACAATATGTACCCGATATCCATCACCGTCCGAGAAGCACCATGACCAGAAACAGAAATCAAACTAACTTGTTTCATTAGCAATTCACAAGGAACTTGAACAAGCTTAGACCAAAGTTATTGAACCCTAAAATCACTTGAATCATACGAATGCAAGATTTTAGGTTTTAGCAAAAACCCTAATCGTTTATAAGATGATCCGATTAGATGTATTTAAGAAGCTAGGAAACTTTGTGAATCGTTTAAGGGATAGATTGTATATCTCGTATGAATGGCAGAGATGTGGTGGTTTATAAAGCAAACCAAACCGACCCATTGGTTGAGCTTTAGACTTGGTTGACAAGTTAAAAACCCAAGAAAACCCATTCACTCTTTACCCAATCATTTGGCAGAATCTAGGCCCAAGGCACTCCCCAAATTCGACCCAACTTCATGTCCAAAAACAGCCCATGGGTTGTACATATTAATCGGGTCAAATACATGTATATCGGGAAATTTATATTCAAGTTATATTACGTTCTACCCATATACTCGTGTTTATCGTGTGTGCGCTCATCGGCTCACACAATCTCAGTCGTTTTGTCGTTTTTATAACTCCCACAAACCAACATTAAGTACAAAGGATATGGGTGATTCCCATATCTCAGCCCGTTACATATGCGGAAGGCTTAAATAACAAGATACTTCCTATTCTCTATACAAGAAAATAAACAACTACTCAAAAAATACCATTAGACTCCTATGGAAACAAAATTACTTCCTACCAAGGCCTTGGAGTTTTATACCATACGTGTCATAATAACCATCCAAATTATTTGGAAGACCGTAGACCTGATCCGCATAGTCATCATAATCATCTTCACGATCATGACCACCACCAAATAGGTTCAATGAATCATCAAAAGTGTTTACAACCTCCTATTCATCACCATCGGATTCAACAATCTCACCCCAATTAGAGAATGGGTTAACCCTCTTAGTAGAAGAAGTAGACAAAAAATCCTTTTTATTACCTGGATAATCAACCTTTTTAATAGGATTACCATCATCATCAACAAGATTAGCTTTCCTATAAATAAGAAGCTTTTCAAACTCCCCAATTTTCTCAACAATAGGGGTAGGACCAATCTCGTTAGCTTCTATTGAATCACTCACAAGCGGTTCTTGTGACACATTACCGGTCTTAAGAGACCCAACCTCCTTTGCTTCCAATGTACTACCAGAATCCACTACATCAGTAGGAGTGCCACATTCATCAATATCGATCATATTAAGTGCATCAAAAGGATTAGATGTAGCAATCTTCATCCCACTCGTAATATCCACTTCAGTGGCTTTCTTTTTTGTATTATCCACCTTCTTAGGTTCAGGAGGAGGCTCTTTAGGTTGATACATAAACTTAGGACCCACACTAGGTTGATACATAAACTTTGGACACCATTCCTACCCTTATTCTTGTTATTAACAGTTTGAAAACCATTATTAACACTCTGTTTAGGCTGAGTAGGAGGTAGAACAGATTTAGGACAATCAACCAGCGTATGACCAAAAAGCTTACACGTATCACACCGAGGCGGTTTCCATTCGTATTCAACCCGAATCTTTTCAATAGTAGAACCTGTCCCATCAAGTAAGGGTATATCAATAGTGATGCTCTCCCTAAGAACCCGTTCCTCCTTAACTTCAATCAAGCACCTAGCAAAAGTACTTCGCCCCTATGTTTCCAAGCACATTTGACTAGTGTAAGAATCTAACATTTTTGGCATATCAATCAATGTGGCTAGGAGGTTGAGACCATCATCAGAAAACATAGGAAGGAGCACATCATGAAATTTAACCCATACCGGAATATTAGTCAAATTCTCTTTAAGAAGATTACTATTCAACGTCCAAGTTTTAAGAATAATTGGCACATTCCTAATCATCCACGGTCCGTTTTCAAAAACATCATCAACACCTTTACGAGTAGAAAAATTAAATAAAAAGAACCCCTTAGCATTCATCATAAACTTTTGAATACCATACTTCGCCCACATATTACGAACATAATAATCAACTACCGGAAAAGCAATATGTTTACCAAGAAAATAACCATAAAGGGTATTCTCAAATTTAGATTTTACCTCCTCGACGACTTTCATAGGAATGGAGAGATCCACCCCATTAGACTTTTTACTACATTCCAACCTATGAAAATTATACTTGCGCTTCGTAGAATCAATTGACATAGCACCTGCATATGAAACCGGCTTCACACTCGGGGCACTCAATGGTTGCGAATGATTATGAACTTTGGGAGACGAATTAGAAACAACATTAGTACCATTTTCTGCATTATCCGCATTTGTAACTTCAACACCAGGCATAACCTCTTCAAAGGTCTTACACGCGTATCAGCTCAGCCTCATTTCCACTCGTATCAACCTGATCACTAGCTCCAACACTCCTAACAATGGAGGATAATGAACTCGTACCACTTGTATGCAAATTAGATACCAAAGTAGGAGTAACAACAGCTGTTGAATAAAAGTTAAACAGACCAGATTGCGTTCATTAGGGCAAGAAACAAGTGAAATCGGCTCCACTTATTCCACAGAATTTGCATGGGGTTGTGACATCCAATTCATACCAGTAACACTTAGTAATCGTGAACCTAGAATCCCTACTGCCAAATCACAAGTTGCTAACGTGCTTCCTTCTACTAAAACAGGAATAGTTGCGTCTTTTCCAAACGTCCGCACTTCACAGCTTAGGAGCACTACATCGAAGAATAGGAAGTTGCGACCTAAGAAAATATCAATAAGGAATGCTAAAGTAGAAGAACACCCTAAGACTATGAATAAGACTCACGTTGCTTCCACTATTGATATTGCGTCTGACAAATGTAATAGAAATAGTGATGTAACGAATGCTAAACCTTTAAGTACTTTTGATATTCAGTCTAATGCACCTTGTGTTATTTGTCGTAAAAGTATGAATTCTGATTGTCATGACAAATGTGTTGCTAAAGCTATCATCTCTCGTTTACGGAATCCTAAGAATCGGAATACCTCTAGGCCCACTAATCTTTCTAAGTCTGTGCTTGGTAGACCGCCCTCTTTAGATTCTAAGAAACGCATTGCTGTCCCTGTAGCTCCAGTTTCACCTCCTAAGAATGTAGTACCACCTAGTGCATTCACTAAGACAAAAGCAAATACTAGTTGGAGATGGCAGAAATGGATATATAACACACTAGGATTTAAATGGATGCCTAAAGTTATTGATGTGTGTATGTCTACTATAACTACTCCGGAACCCTTTAACATTTCGGGTTCCACATCTACTTCTATTCCATCTGTGTCGTCTATGTGTAATGCAGGTGATACAGATCATTCTCTGGATTAGCAATACATGACAGGAAACCTTAAACTGTTATCAAACTTTATTGCAAAGTTCATTGGCACTGTCAGATTCGGGAATGATAACTTCGCAGCTATCATGGGCTATGGAGACTATATCAATGGGAACATCGAAATTAGCAGGGTTTATTATGTGGAAGGCCTCGGTCACAATCTGTTTTCAGTAGGTCAGTTCTATGATGGAGATTTGGAGGTTGCTTTCAGGGAGAAATCTTGTTTCATTTGTGATCTACAAGGAAACGACCTTATGTCTGGCTCGCGTAATTCGAGTCTTTACACAATCTCTATGCAAGACATGGTTGCTTCATCTCCCATCTGCTTACTTTCAAAGGCAACATCAACAAAATCCTGGCTATGGCACAGTCGTCTCTCACATTTAAACTTTCAAACTATAACCAATCTTGCTCGACACAAACTAGTTGAAGGTCTCCCACGATTCTGGTATTCTAAAGATCACCTTTGCTCAGCTTGTGAACAAGGGAAAAGCACTCGTGCTCATTTTCCTTCAAATGTGGAACACAGCTCTCAGCATGTGCTTCATCTTCTTCACATGGATTTGTGTGGCCCGATGCGCATGCAAACGATCAATGGCAAACGCTACATCTTAGTAATTGTTGATGACTATTCACGATGGACTTGGGTCTACTTTCTTCGAAGCAAAGACCAAGCTCCACAAATGATCATCACCTTTCTCACGAAAATTCAAGTTCAGCTCTGGAACACCGTCCGACAAATCAGAACATACAAAGGAACTGAATTTGTTAACCAAACCCTTGGTGAATTTTATGATAAAGTGGGAATTCAGCATCAGACATCTATTGCACGTACACCAGAACAAAACGGAGTTGTTGAAAGATGAAACCGAACGTTAGTGGAAGCTGCAAGAACAATGTTAATCAATGCTAAACTTCCAGATTACTTATGGGCAGAAGCTGTATCCACTGCATGCTATACTCAAAACCGTTCTATGATCACTAAATGCCACAACAAAACACCGTTTGAGATTCTCCACAACCATAAACCGAATCTCAAACACTTTCATGTATTTGGCTCCCTTTGCTATCCGAATAATGATCGTGATAATTTTGGAAAGCTCAAAGCCAAAGACATTAGAGTCTTTATTGGATATTGTGAGAATTCTAAAGGTTACCGGATCTGGAATCGTCGTACAAAACAGGCTATGGAAACGATTCATGCTCATTTTGATGAACTTACGGAAATGGCTTCTGAGTATAACAGCTTGGAACCCGGTCACAACCGCTTAAACTTCCCTCAAACCCCATCATCAGCTGAACAAAGCCCCCAGCTCACTCGTCAACAAATGGAAAGGTTATTTGCTCCACTGTTTAGTGACGATATTGATGAACGTGCTCCAGGTGTATCCGCTGTTTCCGCTGCTCAACCTGATACTACTCTTATATCTGATACACCCGCTACAACAAACACTGTTGAAGAAGCACCACCAGTTGACTCCACCACCACAGTTGAACAAACCGCTTCCAACAATGATGAACCAGCTGATGATGTTCTTAATGAAGTACCCCCACCTGCAGATTTTGATCCAAATGCGTTCTTTAACCCGTTTGCTAATGACACTGCTGCACCTGATGTCGCGGAATCATCAACAAACCATTTGAATCCTCAGAATCTGCACAATGTATACCAACATCAACCCTCTACACATAGATGGACAAAAGACCATCCTCTGGAAAATATCATTGGCAACCCGAATCAACCAGTCGTTACGAGACAACGTCTTCACACAGATGGTAAACATTGCATTTATGCACTCACTATCTGCCAATCTGAGCCTAAAACATTAAAGACGCAATGACAAAAGACAACTGGATTGAATCCATGCAAGAAGAACTCAACCAATTCAAACGTCTTGAATTATGGGAACTGGTTGATAGACCAACAGGGTTCTACGTCATTGGTCTCAAATGGATTTGGAAAAAAAAATTGGATGCTGAAGGGAACGTAATCCGAAACAAGTCACGTCTAGTTGCTAAGGGTTATCGTCAGGAAGAGGGCATAGACTTTGAAGAATCTTTTGCTCTGGTTGCTCGTCTTGAGGCTGTTCGGATATTTCTCCCGTTCGCGGCTCATATGAATATGACGGTCTATCAGATGGATGTCAAAACTGCGTTTCTCAATGGACAACTTAAAGAAACGGTTTATGTCAGCCAACCAGATGGATTCATTGATCCTGAGTTCCCGAACCATGTGTACAAACTGAACAAAGCTCTGTATGGCCTCAAACAAGCTCCTCGGGCATGGTACGACAAGCTATCATCTTTCCTCATTGCCAATAACTTTACCAAAGGTTCGGTCGACCCTACTCTTTTTATACAATATCACGGGGCACATATCTTAATTGTTCAAATTTACGTGGATGACATCATTTTTGGGTCTACACATAAAAAGTACTCAATCGCTTTTGTAAAACTAATGAAGAAAAATTTTGAAATGTCCATGATGGGTGAACTTACGTTCTTTCTAGGACTACAAGTTCATCAATCACCCCGTGGTATTTTCTTGAGTCAGTCCAAATATGCCCTTGAATTGTTAAATAAATTTGGAATGAAAACCTGTGACACTTATGCGACACCAATGACTCATACCAATAAGCTAGACACTGATTTACATGGGAAATTAGTAGACCCTACCAAATACCGAAGTATTATTGGGTCTCTCATGTATCTAACAGCTAGCAGACCTGATATTGTATTTGCCGTTTATCTATGCTCCCGTTATCAGTCGCGACCAACTGAAACCCACCTCTCTGAGGCTAAAAGAATCCTCCGATAAATCAAGGGAACCATTAACTTGGGGATCTGGTATACGAAGGATTCTGGTTTTGAACTAATCACTTTTTCAGATGCTGATCACGCAGGATGTTTAGATTCACGTAAAAGTACTTCAGGAGCACTACAATTTCTTGGTAATAAACTGGTGTCCTGGCAATCGAAGAAGCATGATTGTACATCGCTGTCATCAACCGAAGCAGAATATGTAGCCATGTCGGCATGTTGTGCTCAAGTCATTTGGATGAGAACACAACTCAAAGACTATGGTTACGTATTTGACAGAATCCCGATGTACTGCGATAATCGGAGTGCCATTGCGATCTCGTGCAACTCAGTTCAGCATTCGAAATCAAAGCACATCAATCTTCGCTATCATTTCATCAAGGACCACGTGGAACAGGGTACAGTTGATTTATACTTCGTGGGTACAGAATACCAATTGGCAGATCTACTCACCAAAGCCTTGCCTCCCGCAAGGTTTAATGAGTTGGTCCACCGGATTGGTATGCGGTGTTTGACTCAAGAGGAATTGGATGAACTCTTAAAACAGTCTTAAAAACCAGTCAAACACCAAAATCTATTTTGTATATATTTTTCAAAAACCAAATACAAAAATATAAAACCTGATAAAACAACAAAAATATTCTTCTATCTAATTTTCTTTCAACATGGCAAGTACATTTCTTCCGTCAACACTTTAATCTTTCAAAATTCAGTATTTTTTCGATCAAATGTTGAGGGGGAGAAAATAAATTCTTAACTGTTTCAAAATAACCGTGTACTTGCATGTTACCCTATCCCGGTTGTTTCTTTATTAATAGTGGTCACATTTCTGGTTTACTGACACTCCTCGGACTAAAATTTATAACATTTCATTATTTCTTAAGTCGAGGGGGAGGGTCGTCAAAGTTATTTCCAAATATTCTTCGTTTGGTAACCAAAATAGAAGTTAAAAGGTTTTGGATGAAAATGAAAAAGGTGGAGGGACTAAAACTGCCAAAAGCTTAAAGATATTTTAATAAAACTCCCCACCTAACCTTTCTCTTCACATTTATTACTCATAACCAAACTAATCCTACGCCTAAGAATCATTCAAGAAATCCGTGTTTTGGATCATCATTTTGTAAGTTGTCTTATAATCTTAACATGTTTTTAAACAATGGTTTTGATTATTACACGAAACCAACGGTCAAATAATGAGTTTGAATGTGATTTGTGTTCTACGCATAAGCTATGAACACAAATCTTTCATTAGTGTGTTTTTGGTTAAAAATATTGTATCAAAACGTTCATATAACATCATTAAAACTATTTTGATCATTAAAACACACCCAAAAACACGAATTGATTGATTCTGGAAAACTAGGGTTTGTGCGTAAAATTGGGTGTTTTCATTTGAGGACGTTTCTGGTTGAATGATTGCTTGAAAAGTGTTGTATTCATGTTGAATTGATGATATCTAGGCCCAGAATCAACCCAGAAACAATGAATATTAATTTATTGAAAATTAGGGTTTTAGTTCATACGGTTTGGGTATTTTTGATTCATGACATATTTGATGTTAAAACTTGGATAAACCTACTCTATAGGCATACTAGTACTACCAGAATCATTTTTGTGCAAATCCTATGGCTAAATTTCTTACGAGTAATTCATGAACTTTAGGGTTTTGTCTTACGCGTAAGGGTTTTTACACGTAAAATGTTTGATGAATATTCATGCCATGATCTGTTTTATAATGAATGTTAATGTTAATATTGATGTTATGATGATGTTATTTCTAGCTTGCTACTCGTAAAACTCAAAATCAAGGTTGTTAACCATCTACGCATAAGGATCACCTTACGCGTAGCAAGTTATGCGTAAGAGAAATCTTACGCTTAACTATTACGCGTAAGGTTCTACAAAGGGACTACGCATATCCTGTGAAGGATATGCGTAAACTGTGACCTCTACGCATAAGGTCTACTCTTACGAGTAAGCCTTACGCGTAAGGTTTTATATACGCCTACGCGTAAGCATTACGCATAAAGTCCCATGTTCCTACGCATAATATTTCTTACGCGTAAGACAGGATCCTACGCATAAGCTTGCGTCTACGCGTATACCTCTCCTGTTTACGCATAAGCTACCATTTCTACCCCTAAGCCTTAATCAAACCTTCATTATGAATTGTTACGCGTGCAAACTTGTAAATAAATAAATCATATCGTCACGAAACCAATAATGTCACTAATAAGCTTAAACGTTTAATATGTTGTGTTAAATAAGTGATAACATAAACTTTAAAACTTAAAGTTAACTAACTCACGAAACTTATCACGACGTCATTGGACTATTGAACTAACAAGTGACTTTGGATTCGTAACTATCATTGACATTGCACATTTAATAATTAGACAATAAAACCTTCTGTTGACTAACATTATGTCTTTCGATATGTTGGTTCTTTTGGCTAATGTTATTTCAGATCACGACATGACTGCTCAAATGAATGTGGATGCACCAGATGTTCTCACAATTGTTGATATCTTCCCTAATGGCTATCCGAGGAAGATTGGAAAGAACAACCTTCGGGTTGACTTTGAAACCCTCACCTGCTTTGAATCTTCCTGTTTGATTGCTATGAATATTCTCAAGAATCATCCCTACCAGAACATGCTCTCACATTCTGCTACAGTACCGGAGATCTACATTCAACAATTCTGGAATTCAATGCAGAGGATCAAAGGTCAAAGTGCAGTGACAGTGACGCTCAATCACAAACAAGTCACCATCACACATGCAGACTTACGGGCTGTTCTTCTCATCCCTGACATCGAGCCAACCGACTTCTGTGCCACACCTGCTGAAGAGACAGTTTTGCAATTCTTGATTGATATTGGCTATGATGAAGCTTCAGGAATTATCACAAAGCATTCTCATGTGGAGCTTAAGAACATTCCTCAACCGTGGAGCACTCTCTACATCATCGTTACCAAATATGTCTCTGGTCGTGATAGCGGCTATGAGCATCCCAAGCTCATAGAACTGCAAATTTTTTGGTCATTAATCGACATGAAGCACATCGAGCTTGAAGCTCTGATATGGGATGACATGATGTCATTTCTCTAAAAGCTTGGCTCAAAGATTCCCTATGTCAGATACACTAAACTGTTGATCCAGAGAGCACTTGGACTTCATCCCGATATTCCCAAGAGGCTCAATGACCCTGACAATCACGACATGTTGACTGAGCCTATTTTAACTGTCAGAATCAAGGAATCGTCAACAAAGAAACAAGGTGCTGTGTTGCCTGATCTCCTTATCTCAGATGAACTCAAACAGCTCTACTCTTACAAAAGATATATGGTAGCTGTGAAAGAGAACAAAGTTGGCTTTCTTGATGAAAAATCTTCTGGTACGCCTACTAGAATAACCAGAAGAGGAAGTGCAGGGAGTGTTGCAAGCACTGAGACTCAGAGGAAGTTCCCCAAGAGGAATCCTCCTCGTAAAAAGACTGTTCCTTCTAAGGAAGCTGGTCCTATTCCCATTCCAAAGCTTGAACTACAAAGAAAGCTAGTGGACGAAAGCTCTGAAGATACACAATCGGACGAAGAGGTCTTCTACTCTGAATCTGCAACCGAAACACCTCCTTCAGTAGCAAAACCTCCCAGTCCACCAGCTATCCAACGAAAAGGGAAGACTCCAGTACTTGTACCTTATGATGAAAGGTCAAGCTCAGATGAAGAGCTACTGGATACATCCTACAGGAAGAAGTTTAAATTCATTAGACTCCAACACGTTGCTTAAGAATTTGCTAAGGATCAAATGGGTGGCCCCGGAGGGTCAAGTGGTGGAGTTCAACCTATACCAGGTCCTGATGCGTATAATCGACCCGATAAGGGAACTAGTGCCACCACTCTTATGCAACAGCAAAAACTTGTGGAGGACTCTACTGATTATAACATTGAGGAACCAGAAAAGGAGAAGTCTGAGAAAGATAAAGCTGATGAAGAAGCTAAGTCTGGAAATGATGAAGATATTGACTATGATCAATTTCTTCTAGACAGTCCAACTCGTTCCAAGGAGAAAACTTCTGAACCTCCTAAGGACCCTGAATCTACTCACATCTCATCATCATCAGATTCATCTTCTCACTCTTCACCACCACCATAAAAAAGATTAACCAAATCAACATCCAAATCTGTGAAGAAACCAAAAGACTCTTGGTTATCCCGGGCTAAAACAAGGATTGTTAAGGCTTCCAAGCAAGTACGGAAGAAGGATGTTACCAACAAAAAGCTGAATCAACTTGCTGACAGAATCAACCTTCTTCAAGACGGGATATAACATCATTAAAACTATTTTGATCATTAAAACACACACAGAAACACGAATTGATTGATTCTGGAAAACTAGGGTTTGTGCGTAAAATTGGGTGTTTTCATTTGAGGACGTTTCTGGTTGAATGATTGCTTGAAAAGTGTTGTATTCATGTTGAATTGATGATATCTAGGCCCAGAATCAACCCAGAAACAATGAATATTAATTTATTGAAAATTAGGGTTTTAGTTCATACGGTTTGGGTATTTTTGATTCATGACATATTTGATGTTAAAACTTGGATAAACCTACTCTATAGGCATACTAGTACTACCAGAATCATTTTTGTGCAAATCCTATGGCTAAATTTCTTACGAGTAATTCATGAACTTTAGGGTTTTGTCTTACGCGTAAGGGTTTTTACACGTAAAATGTTTGATGAATATTCATGCCATGATCTGTTTTATAATGAATGTTAATGTTAATATTGATGTTATGATGATGTTATTTCTAGCTTGCTACTCGTAAAACTCAAAATCAAGGTTGTTAACCATCTACGCATAAGGATCACCTTACGCGTAGCAAGTTATGCGTAAGAGAAATCTTACGCTTAACTATTACGCGTAAGGTTCTACAAAGGGACTACGCATATCCTGTGAAGGATATGCGTAAACTGTGACCTCTACGCATAAGGTCTACTCTTACGAGTAAGCCTTACGCGTAAGGTTTTATATACGCCTACGCGTAAGCATTACGCATAAAGTCCCATGTTCCTACGCATAATATTTCTTACGCGTAAGACAGGATCCTACGCATAAGCTTGCGTCTACGCGTATACCTCTCCTGTTTACGCATAAGCTACCATTTCTACCCCTAAGCCTTAATCAAACCTTCATTATGAATTGTTACGCGTGCAAACTTGTAAATAAATAAATCATATCGTCACGAAACCAATAATGTCACTAATAAGCTTAAACGTTTAATATGTTGTGTTAAATAAGTGATAACATAAACTTTAAAACTTAAAGTTAACTAACTCACGAAACTTATCACGACGTCATTGGACTATTGAACTAACAAGTGACTTTGGATTCGTAACTATCATTGACATTGCACATTTAATAATTAGACAATAAAACCTTCTGTTGACTAACATTATGTCTTTCGATATGTTGGTTCTTTTGGCTAATGTTATTTCAGATCACGACATGACTGCTCAAATGAATGTGGATGCACCAGATGTTCTCACAATTGTTGATATCTTCCCTAATGGCTATCCGAGGAAGATTGGAAAGAACAACCTTCGGGTTGACTTTGAAACCCTCACCTGCTTTGAATCTTCCTGTTTGATTGCTATGAATATTCTCAAGAATCATCCCTACCAGAACATGCTCTCACATTCTGCTACAGTACCGGAGATCTACATTCAACAATTCTGGAATTCAATGCAGAGGATCAAAGGTCAAAGTGCAGTGACAGTGACGCTCAATCACAAACAAGTCACCATCACACATGCAGACTTACGGGCTGTTCTTCTCATCCCTGACATCGAGCCAACCGACTTCTGTGCCACACCTGCTGAAGAGACAGTTTTGCAATTCTTGATTGATATTGGCTATGATGAAGCTTCAGGAATTATCACAAAGCATTCTCATGTGGAGCTTAAGAACATTCCTCAACCGTGGAGCACTCTCTACATCATCGTTACCAAATATGTCTCTGGTCGTGATAGCGGCTATGAGCATCCCAAGCTCATAGAACTGCAAATTTTTTGGTCATTAATCGACATGAAGCACATCGAGCTTGAAGCTCTGATATGGGATGACATGATGTCATTTCTCTAAAAGCTTGGCTCAAAGATTCCCTATGTCAGATACACTAAACTGTTGATCCAGAGAGCACTTGGACTTCATCCCGATATTCCCAAGAGGCTCAATGACCCTGACAATCACGACATGTTGACTGAGCCTATTTTAACTGTCAGAATCAAGGAATCGTCAACAAAGAAACAAGGTGCTGTGTTGCCTGATCTCCTTATCTCAGATGAACTCAAACAGCTCTACTCTTACAAAAGATATATGGTAGCTGTGAAAGAGAACAAAGTTGGCTTTCTTGATGAAAAATCTTCTGGTACGCCTACTAGAATAACCAGAAGAGGAAGTGCAGGGAGTGTTGCAAGCACTGAGACTCAGAGGAAGTTCCCCAAGAGGAATCCTCCTCGTAAAAAGACTGTTCCTTCTAAGGAAGCTGGTCCTATTCCCATTCCAAAGCTTGAACTACAAAGAAAGCTAGTGGACGAAAGCTCTGAAGATACACAATCGGACGAAGAGGTCTTCTACTCTGAATCTGCAACCGAAACACCTCCTTCAGTAGCAAAACCTCCCAGTCCACCAGCTATCCAACGAAAAGGGAAGACTCCAGTACTTGTACCTTATGATGAAAGGTCAAGCTCAGATGAAGAGCTACTGGATACATCCTACAGGAAGAAGTTTAAATTCATTAGACTCCAACACGTTGCTTAAGAATTTGCTAAGGATCAAATGGGTGGCCCCGGAGGGTCAAGTGGTGGAGTTCAACCTATACCAGGTCCTGATGCGGTTAATCGACCCGATAAGGGAACTAGTGCCACCACTCTTATGCAACAGCAAAAACTTGTGGAGGACTCTACTGATTATAACATTGAGGAACCAGAAAAGGAGAAGTCTGAGAAAGATAAAGCTGATGAAGAAGCTAAGTCTGGAAATGATGAAGATATTGACTATGATCAATTTCTTCTAGACAGTCCAACTCGTTCCAAGGAGAAAACTTCTGAACCTCCTAAGGACCCTGAATCTACTCACATCTCATCATCATCAGATTCATCTTCTCACGCTTCACCACCACCATCAAAAAGATTAACCAAATCAAGATCCAAATCTGTGAAGAAACCAACAGACTCTTGGTTATCCCGGGCTAAAACAAGGATTTTTAAGGCTTCCAAGCAAGTACGGAAGAAGGATGTTACCAACAAAAAGCTGAATCAACTTGCTGACAGAATCAACCTTCTTCAAGACGGGATAAAAGAATTGTTGACAGAAAGGGAACAAATCCAGAAGTTTATCAGTGGAGATTTCAAAAAGGAATTGGAGAAGATGGCAAGAGAAGACACTTACAAATTCCTTCTCGACACCATTCCTAAAGTAACAAAGAAGTTATATTCCAAACTTCTTATTCCAAACATCGTTACATTGGTCAAACATATCATGGCCAAAGAATCTGATTACTCTGAAGATGAATTGATTTCTAAATTAGTGATGCAAATGTCAAAAAGAGCTGGAACCTTCACTTCGGATGAAGCTAAGTTTTTTGAGACTCTATTAGACTATCAACTCAAGTCTTCATGCAAAGAATCAGCAACTCAACCAAAATGACCAAGAGACGACGATGATAAGGACAAAGACTCTGCACCTAAACGCCCGAAGAAGTCTGGTGAATCATCTTCAATGCAACCTCCACCCAAACGGACTCCAGCACAACAAAGGTCTCCTCCTCGCTCTTCTGCTAAAAAACCTCAGGATTCTTCTGAGTTACCACCCGAGACTCAGAAAACCGGTGATCATTTTGACTATATGGGTGGTGACGATGAAGAATTCCATGAGCCCCAACAACAACCCGCCTCTCCCGACGAAGTACAGAAACCAGAATCCTCATCTAGGCCTAAGAAAAAGAAGAAGAAGGCGCCCAAGGCTGACGTCGTATCATGGCTAGATGAAGATAACACTGAATAATTTGAATGGTTTTCTACACTTGTTAACTCCACCCCCTATCCAGCTGAAGGTCAAGATCTGGTAGACGGTAATACATTGGAGCATGCTAAGATACTGCAAGAAAAATTCCGAGTAAAGAAGATGACGAAATCTGAGTTGAGGCAAATCAAGAATGAAGCTTTTCAACTGTTAAAAGATAGCTCGAAAAGTGCCATCGAGGTCGAATATCACCTTGAAAACATTGCTCGAGCTATGTCTAACAACATGGATTGGCTCAACCCAGAAGCAAACATCGACTTCACCAAACGGGAAAACCCTCCATATTACACCGACTGGTCTAAACCTCTACCAACAATTGGCCAACCAGATGAGCCTAGGATTCCATTCCGATATTTCTTCAACAAAGACTTGGAATTTCTTCTACATGGTGGCGATGGTTCAAGGAAATACGCTACATCTCTGACACTTCCATTCCCGGCAGGCATATACTCTAACTGCATAGCCATCGAGGAATGAGCTAACCACATGCTCTCCAACAATGTGGCAGAGTATGACCGTGATGCACTGTATGGGATTCACCATTGGCCAGAACGCCGAAGAATCTACTAAAGAAGCTGCCAGGTTCAGAAGTCTCAACATGAAGTGTTCAGTACTAAGAGTATCGTTGCCATCAAACATGTTGATCTTTCGTCCAAATGGGACAACACTTTTCTCAAGAATATTGTGGTCAAAAGGCAAGACGAAAGGGATTATGCATTCTCTGAAGCTGACTTTGAGAATTTGTCTATCAACGACATTGAAGACATGTACCTTGCCAAAGTACAGGGTCGCATGAGAAAATTTTCAACTGAAGTACAACGTGAATTCATCAAGTCATTGCTCATCTTCATCAGACGCATAGTCATCAAA
This sequence comes from Chrysanthemum seticuspe, assembly GCA_019973895.1. Classification (NCBI taxonomy): domain Eukaryota; kingdom Viridiplantae; phylum Streptophyta; class Magnoliopsida; order Asterales; family Asteraceae; genus Chrysanthemum; species Chrysanthemum seticuspe. The sequence goes on along the minus strand of BPTQ01000005.1, from coordinate 348,606,032 downwards.
GAACGTGTAGAAGATCTCCAACTTGCAGTTGAATCTTATCAGACCCGTGTCAACTTCACTCCACCTCAGCTAGATCTTCCTGAAATCAACCAGCTCTCATAATATACACTCATCCACAAACCATTCGGCGTCGTTTACCGCAGTGAACTTCAAAGAAATTGCTTAATGGCGTGTAGAGATCTTCACAAGTTTGGGGATCACACGTTGAAGATGGTTAGGGACGGATTGGCTTATAGGTTGAAGGATATACATCAAAATATTGGGTCTCCTAAGCGATGGAATTCTCAGGATCGAAGGGAAGTGAAGAGGATCATCACTATGATTGATGAACGGTTGTATCGACGGGATCAGTTCAGGACCTTGGAAAGCTTTGTTGGTGGTCGACCCAGGATTAACGTCACCGGCTATCAACCCCCGGTTCGCACTCCTGGCAACATCACTGGACTTCCTGGTACCCCTTGAACCGCTTCTTTCATTATTACTTTGGATTTGTGATTATATATGTAAATGGCTTGTTCACTCATATCAGTGTACAACCCGTTCTTGTCAAGAAAGGACCCTGTGGTACGCTTCAGTGCCACAATCCTTATAAAAGGAGAGAAAGCTTCTTACTTTTGAGTAAAACCTATCAAACCTTTCATTTTTCAAGGTTTTGCTCAAAAGAACAAGTACTTCCCCGTATAATTTTTCAAAACCTCAACCGTTTATATTACTTGTTGAGGGGGAGTACTTGAGATAAAACTTTGTTCACAAATTGTTCACAGTGGTCATCTTCCCGCAACACTCGAAATGGTCATATTTATTCTCAACTTTTCAAAAATAACATTTTATATGCCATTTTTGAGGGGGGGGGGAAATTATGTGATAAGAAATATGTTGTGTAAATGCAAATGAATCTTTGTGCAATAGACTTAACCAACGAATTGACGGTACTGAACTGTTAGTAACTCGAAAAGACTTGTCCTGGACGGGTAATAATTTCAAGCTAGTTCGCTAGTAATGTAAACGTGTCTCGCAAAGGACTTGTCCGAGTAGAAAGTACCATTCGAGAAACTCTTGGTAGACATGAACTCTGACGGGTTTGACAACCTTTCGAGGTTTGTCTACACCTTCAAGGTAGTTATTAGAGCTAGTTGTCACCTAAAAGCTGACAATGTAACTCTTTAACTATGCAACGTAACCGTGTCTCGCGGGGGATTGTCTATCTTGAGTTGATCAATTCATAAAGTGCGCGCTCTTTCCTCACTGTGCAGATTTCCGTAAAAACTCTTAAGCACATGTGGAGGGGGAGTATTTCTGCAAAAGATCAAACTCTTTCAGTGGTACAAAATGTTTTACAATCATAACCACTGTGAGAGGTTTTCTTGAAAATTGGTTTTATGGCAACATAGGTTAGTCATGGAGTTATAAGGTGACTAAGGTTAGGAATAACCGTCCTATGATATGCCAGAGCCGGAGGGATCTACCTAAGGACATCACAAATAGTTAGTACTTAGAAGTCCTTAGGTATGATTATAAAAAAGGAGAAAATGAGAATCGGAGAAAGAAGGAGTTGAAGAATTTAAAAGAAATGCAAAGAAAAGGGTGAAAAGAAATAGCCCTCCAAATTATTCAACTTAGGGCAGACACCGGGTTCAATTCATTTGCTACTGGTTGTCACTTAGTGATGCTGGTATTGAAAATTAAAAGTCGTTATGGACCTAGTGACGCATGCACTAAACCTTCTTAGCCACTCAAGTTTCTCTCAAAAGAAGTTTGTTTCATTCTCACAGGGAACCCTACGTAAACTATTGGCTTTCTTTTAGAGATCACTGGTATTGAAGAAGGAGACCCTCTCCCTAGTCTTCGCTCAGAAAAACCAAAACGCACTATTAAGTCTAGAGCCATGAGATTCATCAAAAGATCTCTTAGGAACACTTGACATTTCATCACTTGATGTTCAACAATAAGAACATCAGTGGTACATTATCGAGTCCTTCACAGATCTTAGCAATCTGTCGAGAACATTTATGAGAGGTTCACAACTGTGATCCTCAGTGATTGAATGGAAACTCCTGCCAGGGTCAACATCAAACAGCCCTGACAGCAGGTCACTTCGGTAACTCCCCGTGGATTACGCTTAGTGTGTCTCAAACGGTCTACAGTCGTGAGGTGATGCTTCGGTGTACCTCAGCGACTCATCTGAACTGTAGGTGTACTTCGGTACATCGCGTTATCTCAGTTGTGGGACTCCAGTTCAGGAACGGCCTTTGTGAGAATTAGAGTTGTGTTTTCACACTATGCTGTTAACACTCTCGAAGTTCTAACTTGTAAGTGCGGAAATCCGCTTATTACTAACCGTTTTAATGTTTTCTTCTTATGGAAGCTCTGGAGTGGAATGATCGTGCAGATTCTTCACATGCTCATGCCAACATCATCACTAATGGAAGTTCTATCTAAAAGCAACACAAAAGTCAGAATGATTCTTCGTCAAACCAAAGAATCTACAAAGTTAAAGACTTAAAGAACTTCATCAGTACTGACATCCAACGTCAAAGAGCGTGTGAGCATGTTGCAGAATGACATGGAGACACTGTAGCAGCGAAGCAGACCTGAGACACACTTGATGCAGACAACAACAACATACTATCACTACCATCACAAAGAACAATGATCAAAGAACAAAGTTAAAGATGACGTCAAAGCAAAACTGTTCAAAGAAGACAATTTCTCTACACTGGGGAGATTGTACGAATCAAGGCAATTCTTCTCTCAAGAAAGAAGAATGTCAGAAGACGTCAAAGCTACTATTACAACAACGCCTTCACCGTTTATATTCCTTATCACTAACATTTAGGGGGAGATTGTTGGAATCACTCCTAAACCTAAATCAAGTGTTAGTAATTCATATGTAATAGTTAGCTTAATTATGGCCTTTATGTTTGTTATTAGCCTTAAGCTTATGTAGAAGGCCCATGAGCTTAGGCCCAAGCCCATAGGAGAAAGGAAGGGACTAGGAAGTGTTGCCCTAGCTTCCCTCCTATAAATACTCTTGTATAACCCTCACTTGAGGGTTGGTTGTTCAATTTATTTCTTTCACACATATTCTACGCATAACCGTTTACTTGTATCGTGTGTGTGTGTTTGGTTTATTGTTCACCCGCCTCTATTTCTTTCTATGTTGCTTGTGTTGTAAAACTAGTGACCTAACAATATCAAATAACAACATATTTTTATCATCATTTATCCTATGTATATTGCTTGTTTTGTATTATTTTATATGAGAATTGATATTTAATCGCTTACTTTTGTAAATCTAAGTTATAAACAAGCATTTGGTTAAAGTTAACTATTATAGATGTAAATTTGAGTAAAATGGATCAAGTTAGAAAAGTCTGCTGAACTGACGAAGGATACGCCGTATCATTCTTAACTAATACGCCATGTAACATGACTTGGACGAATATGAAGACCATTGCCTGACTTTGAGAGTATGACATACGCCGCATGTAATACCCCAACCCGCTAAGGGTAGAAGTATTACAAAATGGTGTCATATCAAAGCATACATAATGAACATAACAAAGCAGCGGAAGTCTTAAATAAATAACCAAAGGAATATCCAGCCAACACGGCTTAAACGTTACATAAGTTCATCGAAAATCAAAGGAATAATCCAAGACATAAATAAGCATAATCCGAGTCTAAATAATGTCAACATAATAAAGTAGAAACTAAGATGACTAAAGCCATAAGTCCGCATATCCGCTCATCACTCAAACCCATAGCTAAGAATCCCAGCATCTAGCTTAATTACCTGCCGCATGGAAAGAAAACGCGGCTGAGCTTAAAAAGCCCAGTGAACAGATATATATAACAAACGAATAATCGAAGGTAAGTAACGAAGGTAGCATAATCATAAGGTGCAAATGGGAATATCATAAGGCATAACAAAGGATAATGAATAGAATAGAAATGAAAGGTCAGTCCTCAACCACGAGCCCATATCATATCATACACATATCATATCATATCATAACAGTTGTATCCCGAGGGGTGACCTCGGAATACCATATATAGGAGGGGAGACCTCAAGTAACAATGGAGTGATCAACTCCCAGAAATGTGAAGACGCGGATTGCACCCGACATCATTCACCATATAAAGCTCCAATCAGATCAAATCCCTCGAAACATATCATATCTAGGATGCATCCATACGCCCCCCGGAAACATAGTGGCCAAATCATATACATATAGTGAGCTCATAATCATATCATAATGGGGACGGTGTGGAACATCACTCAACCACACTAAAGTCATGCCATTGGTGCATCAATGACACGGTCAGGTTACCTTCCTGACTAGGAAACATATTTGGCTCGGGTATCAGACTGAAGGGTCAAAGCATATTCATATCATAAGGGTTCATATCATAATTCATATCAAAGTTTCATATCATAGTTTCATATCATAGTTTCATATCGGAGTTTCATATCAAAGGTTCATATAAGTTTCATATCAAAGGGAGCATAGCAAAGTCATAGGGAAGCCCTAATCATGAGGCTTAGAGTAAAGTGTAACAGTTCAAGCTAGTATCGAAAGATGTATAAGAATCACGAGAAACCTTAAGAGATAAGGTCAGAATATCTGTACCTTATTCGGAGCAAATCACAATGAAAGTAAAATCAAGAAAGAGATCAATCCCGTCACCCGGAACCTATATGAATTAAATAACGTTCTATAAGAATCAGATCACTCGTTTAAGACGGCTTTCCATTTTTAGTAATCTTTCCATTTTATGTACTTTCTATTTTAGGCAGGTTTCCCTATTTAGTAACTTTCCATAATTAGCAGGTTTCCATATTTAGTAACTTTCCATAATTAGCAGGTTTCCATATTTAGTAACTTTCCATAATTAGTAAGTTTAGTCACTTATCTAAAGTTAAATAATGAAAATGAGTGTTATTATGATTTAAGGATCATTTATGACAAGCTACAAGAGTTTAGGGTTTAAAATGTCAATAATGTAAAGTATAGGGTTAAAAGTGTAAATATAGCAAGTTTACTCATTTTACTCATTAAATCCATTTAGTTACTATATTAACAAGTTAATCCATCAAGTTTCATAATTTACAAAATAACCCCTTATCTTTATTAAATCATGTAATTACAAAACCCTAGTTTTAGATTATGATTACGTATAGGTTTTAACACATGTAGACTTGATTATCAAAAGATTGCACAACTCTTATGAGATGTCCATTATAAGTCGAGACATCCCTTTAAAATAAATATATATGTACGCCCTATATTCATATCAAAACAAGTCCGTAAATCATTCGTTATCGATTCCATTAATCACATACGTATTCGTATAGTTTCACAAGCTCATTAAACCCTTTATTACCATACATGTAAGTCGACATAAAGAAGCACCAAATTCAGTTTTGTATGAATATTATCATGTCATATATCATTGAAATCATATACGTTAAGAGTCAAGGTTTTATGTATTCTTGTTTTATCATTTTATGTGACAAACGAAATCATCATTTCATGTGACCTATATCGAATAACAAGCCCTAGAAAAAGGCTCCATGGTCACGATTTGGACAAGAAAACAAAAAGGAAAGATGTGAGATGATGATACGTTACCCTAGTAGCGTGTACGTGACAAAGAAACAAGAATCAAAGCACCACGATCAAACCAAGCCTCCTTGGATTTATCTAAACCCACGGCTACAAACCAAACCCCACGTCCAAGCTTATTATTGAACCAAACACGATCACCACATCCACCAATCGACCACACACTATCACGAGCCTCCTAAGAACCTTTGTTTTGTTGGATTTTCGGATTAAAATGGAGAAAATGGTGATGCCGCCACTTATGAAGATGAGATAGAGACTTAGGGTTTCTTGGTGTATTTTTGAATGAGAAGGAAATGATAAATGAGAGATTAATAAAATTGATTATGTGATTAAATGAGGGAGCCTATGAGGCCGGCCATCAAGGGGGGGAGGACCAAGTTTTATGACTTTCCAATCTTATCTCTTCCAATGTATATAGTCTTGTTTGTAGTCCAAGTTAATTGTGTACATTATGATATGTTTAATTGTTACTTAGACTTTAATCATTTATGTTCTCTTAATTTATATCATAAGTTAATTATTTTCATCATGTGTATATATTATTAATGATATAACTTGTTAAACGATGCTGACTTGTTTTCCGAGTTTGTATAATTTTAAGTTTGAGGGCAAAATTGTCATTTCACGCGATTGAGATTTTAGGGTTTTACAACTCTTCCCCTCTAAAAAGAAAATTTTTGTCCTCGAAAATTAAAAAGGAAACGAAGCAATAAACGAAGACATACCCGATGATGAAAAGAAATGTGGATAACTAGCTCGCATAGATTCCTCGGTCTCCCAGGTAGCTTCACGCTCTGGGTGATTCTTCCAAAGAATCTTAACAAACGGAATTACTTTGTTTCTCGTGATTCGATCTCGTCGATCTAAAATAGCTTCGGGTTCTTCCGGTAAGGACATATCTGGGTGAATCTGATCCAAAGGATAGGAAACCACGTGTAACGGATGGTAGTTATATCCCCGCAGCAGAGATACATGAAACACGTCATGAACATGAGATAATTGAGGAGGTAGAGCTAAACGATAAGAAACCTCTCCGATGCACTCGAGAATCTCAAACGGCCCAATAAAACGAGGACTGAGTTTCCCTTTAATTCCAAAACGTTTCACACCCCGAAAAGGCGACACTTTCAGAAATACCCGATCACCAATCTGAAACTCCAAATCACGACGATGTTTATCTGCATAACTCTTTTGCCGCATACGAGCCTCCTTCAACTTCTCCCTAGCGACTGCCACCTTCTCATTAGTGACCTCAATAATCTCAGGCCCCTCAATCAAACGCTCACCTACTTCGTCCCAACAAATAGGTGCTCTACATTTCCTCCCATATAACAGTTCATAAGGTGCAGCCTTGATGCTAGCATGCCAACTATTGTTGTAGGCAAACTTCACCAAGCATAAATACTCATCCCAACTCCCGGTCCACTCTAAAGCACATGCCCGCAACATGTCTTCCAATGTCTGGATGGTCCTCTCCGACTGACCATCTGTCTGAGGATGAAATGCCGTACTGAACTTAAGACGAGTACCCCAAGCCTTATGCAAACTCTTCCAAAAACGAGACGTGAAACGAGGATCTCTATCTGACACGATCGCTGTTGGGGTACCATGAAGTCGAACAATCTCTTGCTGAAAAATCTCTGCCAACCTACAAACACGATCAGTCATACGAATGGGTAAGAAATGAGCAGACTTGGTTAGCCGATCAACGACCACCCAAATCGCATCATGTCTTTTACGAGTGAGAGGCAAACCGGTGACAAAATCCATAGAAATCTCTTCCCACTTCCAAGTAGGAATCTCCAATGGCTGAAGTAGACCACTAGCCCGCTGATGCTCTATCTTGACCTGCTGACATGTCATACATTTAGAAACATACAAAGCCACATCCTGTTTCATGCCATTCCACCAGAAATGCTGCTTAAGATCTCGGTACATCTTAGTAGAACCCGGATGAATAGTGAATGGAGAACTGTGAGCTTCAGACAACACCGTCTCATGCAAATCATGATCATTCGGAACACAAAGCCGGTCACCAAACCATACCACACCAAAGCTATCAACCCGAAACTCCGATTGTTTCCCTCCCTCAATGTTCTGAACAATAGACCAAAGCTCACCGTCATCCTTCTGAGCTTCCCTGATCCGCAAAATGATGTTGGAATCCACTTTCATACTAGCCCAATAACCATCATAACCCTGGAAACAAAATTCCACATCCATAAGCTCAAGATCGTGAAGAACCCTGGGTTCAATCTCCAAACTAGCAATCATACCCGACTTTCGGCTTAATGCATCAACAACCACATTAGCCTTACCCGGGTGATACTGGATGTTCGTGTCATAATCCTTAAGAAGCTCTAGCCATCTCCGCTGTCTCATATTGAGCTCCTTTTGTGTGAATATATACTTTAAACTTTTGTGGTCAGTAAAGATATCACACGACTCACCGTACAAGTAATGCCTCCAAATCTTTAAGGCAAAAACCACCGCAGCCAACTCCAAGTCATTCGTGGGATAATTCTCCTCATACGATTTTAGTTGCCTCGAAGCATAGGCAATCACCTTACCATGCTGCATCAATACACAACCCAACCCTTTCTTTGACGCGTCGCTATAAATCTGAAAACCTCCGGAACCCGATGGAAGTGTCAAAACAGGCGCCGAAACCAATCTACGTTTCAACTCCTCGAAACTCTTTTCACGCTCCTCCGTCCATTCAAACTTTTCCCCTTTTCTCATCAATTGCGTCAAAGGTAACGCCAATCGAGAGAAACCCTCAACAAAATGATGGTAATAACCAGCAAGGCCCAGGAAACTTCTCACTTCCGTCACGGTAGTAAGTCTCGGCCATTTTGTGATAGCCTCAACTTTAGATGTGTCCATCTTGATACCATCAGCAGACACAACGTGACCAAGGAAAGCAACTTGGCTCAGCCAGAATTCACACTTAGAAAATTTTGCATACAACTTCTGCTGTCGAAGAGTCTCCAATACAATACGAAGGTGCTGCTCGTGCTCAGCCTCACTCTTAGAATACACCAGGATGTCATCGATGAAGATGATTACAAATTTATCGAGGTACTCGTGGAAAACACGATTCATAAGATCCATGAAAACTGCAGGTGCGTTAGTCAAACCAAACGGCATAACCAAGAACTCATAATGGCCATAGCGAGTACGAAACGCGGTCTTAGGAGCATCTTGCTCCTTCACACGTAATTGATGATAACCAGACCTCAAATCAATCTTAGAGAAGAATTTTGCACCTTGCAATTGATCAAACAAGTCGTCGATGCGCGGAAGGGGATAACGGTTACGGATAGTGATACGGTTCAGCTCACGGTAGTCAATACACAACCTCATACTCCCATCCTTCTTCTTAACAAATAACACCGGTGCGCCCCAAGGTGAAACATTGGGCCTAATAAAGCCGTTCTCCAACAGTTCTTGCAACTGTTCCTTCAACTCCTTCAATTCGATCGGTGCCATACGGTAAGGAGCTTTAGATATAGGTTCGGCACCAGGAATCAAATCGATGCCAAACTCAACTTCCCTAGCCGGAGCAATACCAGGGAGTTCATCAGGGAAAACGTCGGAAAATTCGCGTACAACAGAAAGACTTTCGATGGTCGGAACTTCAAGAGAAGTATCCTTAATGGATGCCAGAAAACCAAGGCAACCATGCGAAATGAGAGTGCGAGCTTTCATAGCCGAGATGATCTTAACTGACTTAGGCGGTTGAGCGCCGTGATAAACGAAATCAGGTTGGTGAATATTACCAAAGATAACAATTCGAGCATAGCAGTCAATGGTAGCCCTATGCAAGGCCAACCAATCCATACCCATAATAATATCGAAATCAAACATATCCAAAGGAAGAAGATTAGCCGAACGAATACCATCATCGAAACGTAGGGGACAATCCACATATTCACGATCAATAAGTACTTGGTTTTTCATAGGGGTGGAAATAAAGACTCGGTTTAACAAAGGTGTGGGTGTCATATTTAATTTCCTTACTAACGAAGTAGATATCATAGAATGCGTAGCACCGGTATCAAATAGAGTAAAGGCAGAAATATCACCAATATAAATAATCCCGGTAATGGTACCTGAAGAGTTCGCTGCTTGGTCCCGAGTAACAGAAAACACACGGCCCTTGGTCGGAGCTGGTTTGGCCATGTTTCCCGGAGTAGTCCCTTTCCCTTGAGTGCAATCCTTCACCCTATGAGTAGTAGACCCACATGCATAGCAACCACCTGTGGCCTTGAAGCAAACGTCCGGATGAGGCTTACCACAAGTGTTACAAAGTGGAGGAGGAGGAAAAACCTCAGCGGGCCTCCGATGATATGACGAACCAGAAGAACGGTCCTGCTGACCACCACGATAAGATTGGTCCCTAACCTGACGACCCCCACCATCACGACCCTGACGGTCGTTTCCCGATCTGTCGTACCTCTGTGAACCATGTGTCCTAGTATCTTGACACCCACGGTCGTGACCACGGTCATGTCGACCCCTGAACTCCTGAGTCTGGTCCTATCGACCCCGAGGATGAATACGATCCCCATCCCTGTTCCTCTTGTTGTAACCCTGCTCCTCATGCAATAACTCGATGTTGCGGGCAGCATCCGCAACTGCAGCCACCTCAGTGTACTCAGTATTAATCACCCTATCCAATACCCACTTCTTTAATCCCCATTTGAACTTACGAGCCTGACGACGAGCATCTCCAGCAACAACAGTACCTACAAACCGAACCATCCTCATAAATCGTTGCATATACTCGTGAGAATTTTCCTTATCCAACTGATGTATGGCTTCGTACTCCCTTTCATATCGCAGCTGTTCTGACTCAGGGAAATACTGTTTGTAGAAGATGCCCCTGAAGGTATTCCAAGCACAAGTATCAAGAAAGTTCTCTTCCTTGGACAAGAGAGAGGCCTTCCACCAGTTTAGGGCATCACCCTCGAGTTTGAAGGCAGCAAGTCGGGTTTTCACCTCGTCACCACAACCCAACACATTGAAAAGCTTTTCCATGTGCGTGATCCAGTCCTCTGCCTAATTAGGTGAAGCTGCCGAGCGAAAAGGAATTGGCTTAAGTTTGTTGAAGCGCTCGATCCATACATGAATGGATGTAGGTGGGTTAGCACCCCCACCAGAAGAGCTAGTGCCATTCCGAACGTTATTAGTCATGGTAGCAACGATCTCGGGCATAGCAGTGGCCAGAGCGCGTGCGATCAAAGCTTCGAAGTTAGGATGTCCATCCCCGTTGTCGTCGCCGTTCCTTCGAGTTTGGACCATCTGAAGAGTTCATTAAACGATTAGCAAAGGTTAGGAAAATAAGATGAAGATCATGAACGGAAACGATGATAATGAACCTAGAATCTACCCAAACCTCACCAGTCAAATCTTAAGCTCTACGGATTAACGCTTAGGGTCCATATGTCACAGGTCCTGACTACAAGTCGTAAACCTGGGCTCTGATACCAAAATTGTAATACCCCAACCCGCTAAGGGTAGAAGTATTACAAAATGGTGTCATATCAAAGCATACATAATAAACATAACAAAGCAACGGAAGTCTTAAATAAATAACCAAAGGAATATCCAGCCAACACGGCTTAAACGTTACATAAGTTCATCGAAAATCAAAGGAATAATCCAAGACATAAATAAGCATAATCCGAGTCTAAATAATGTCAACATAATAAAGTAGAAACTAAGATGACTAAAGCCATAAGTCCGCATATCCGCTCATCACTCAAACCCATAGCTAAGAATCCAAGCATCTAGCTTAATTACCTGCCGCATGGAAAGAAAACGCGGCTGAGCTTAAAAAGCCCAGTGAACAGATATATATAACAAACGAATAATCGAAGGTAAGTAACGAAGGTAGCATAATCATAAGGTGCAAATGGTAATATCATAAGGCATAACAAAGGATAATGAATAGAATAGAAATGAAAGGTCAGTCCTCAACCACGAGCCCATATCATATCATACACATATCATATCATATCATAACAGTTGTATCCCGAGGGGTGACCTCGGAATACCATATATAGGAGGGGAGACCTCAAGTAACAATGGAGTGATCAACTCCCAGAAATGTGAAGACGCGGATTGCACCCGACATCATTCACCATATAAAGCTCCAATCAGATCAAATCCCTCGAAACATATCATATCTAGGATGCATCCATACGCCCCCCGGAAACATAGTGGCCAAATCATATACATATAGTGAGCTCATAATCATATCATAATGGGGACGGTGTGGAACATCACTCAACCACACTAAAGTCATGCCATTGGTGCATCAATGACACGGTCAGGTTACCTTCCTGACTAGGAAACATATTTGGCTCGGGTATCAGACTGAAGGGTCAAAGCATATTCATATCATAAGGGTTCATATCATAATTCATATCAAAGTTTCATATCATAGTTTCATATCATAGTTTCATATCGGAGTTTCATATCAAAGGTTCATATAAGTTTCATATCAAAGGGAGCATAGCAAAGTCATAGGGAAGCCCTAATCATGAGGCTTAGAGTAAAGCGTAACAGTTCAAGCTAGTATCGAAAGATGTATAAGAATCACGAGAAACCTTAAGAGATAAGGTCAGAATATCTGTACCTTATTCGGAGCAAATCACAATGAAAGTAAATCCAAGAAAGAGATCAATCCCGTCGCCCGGAACCTATATGAATTAAATAACGTTCTATAGGAATCAGATCACTCGTTTAAGACGGCTTTCCATTTTTAGTAATCTTTCCATTTTACGTACTTTCTATTTTAGGCAGGTTTCCCTATTTAGTAACTTTCCATAATTAGCAGGTTTCCATATTTAGTAACTTTCCATAATTAGCATGTTTCCATATTTAGTAACTTTCCATAATTAGTAAGTTTAGTCACTTATCTAAAGTTAAATAATGAAAATGAGTGTTATTATGATTTAAGGATCATTTATGACAAGCTACAAGAGTTTAGGGTTTAAAATGTCAATAATGTAAAGTATAGGGTTAAAAGTGTAAATATAGCAAGTTTACTCATTTTACTCATTAAATCCATTTAGTTACTATATTAACAAGTTAATCCATCAAGTTTCATAATTTACAAAATAACCCCTTAACTTTATTAAATAATGTAATTACAAAACCCTAGTTTTAGATTATGATTACGTATAGGTTTTAACACATGTAGACTTGATTATCAAAAGATTGCACAACTCTTATGAGATATCCATTATAAGTCGAGACATCCCTTCCAATAAATATATATGTACGCCCCATATTCATATCAAAACAAGTCCGTAAATCATTCGTTATCGATTCCATTAATCACATACGTATTCGTATAGTTTCACAAGCTCATTAAACCCTTTATTACCATACATGTAAGTCGACATAAAGAAGCACCAAATTCAATTTTGTATGAATATTATCATGTCATATATCATTGAAATCATATACGTTAAGAGTCAAGGTTTTATGTATTCTTGTTTTATCATTTTATGTGACAAACAAAATCATCATTTCATGTGACCTATATCGAATAACAAGCCCTAGAAAAAGGCTCCATGGTCACGATTTGGACAAGAAAACAAAAAGGAAAGATGTTAGATGATGATACGTTACCCTAGTAGCGTGTACGTGACAAAGAAACAAGAATCAAAGAACCACGCTCAAACCAAGCCTCCTTGGCTTTATCTAAACCCAAGGCTACAAACCAAACCCCACGTCCAAGCTTATTATTGAACCAAACACGATCACCACGTCCACCAATCAACCACACACTATCACGAGCCTCCTAAGAACCTTTGTTTTGTTGGATTTTCGGATTAAAATGGAGAAAATGGTGATGCCGCCACTTATGAAGATGAGATAGAGACTTAGGGTTTCTTGGTGTATTTTTGAATGAGAAGGAAATGATAAATGAGAGATTAATAAAATTGATTATGTGATTAAATGAGGGAGCCTATGAGGCCGGCCATCAAGGGGGGGAGGACCAAGTTTTATGACTTTCCAATCTTATCTCTTCCAATGTATATAGTCTTGTTTGTAGTCCAAGTTAATTGTGTACATTATGATATGTTTAATTGTTACTTAGACTTTAATCATTTATGTTCTCTTAATTTATATCATAAGTTAATTATTTTCATCATGTGTATATATTATTAATGATATAACTTGTTAAACGATGCTGACTTGTTTTCCGAGTTTGTATAATTTTAAGTTTGAGGGCAATATTGTCATTTCATGCGATTGAGATTTTAGGGTTTTACACCGCATGACATCCTGAAGAAGCGACATATCTATTTCGAAGACTTCACCTGAAATCCAAGATATAGAAGACCATATTTGAAGAATATACCATACACGAGCCTTAGCCGAGAATTCAGGAGAAGAAACGAAGCCAAAAGAAGAAATCAAGATTACATGACAACACTCGAAGATGCTTTCGTATTTTGGCCGTAAAATCTTCATCCGGACTCCATTTAGTCCGTTCAAGTGGCCACGGAAAGAGAAAAAGGAGATATATCTATTCCTAAAGGAGATGCGGCGTATTAGGTTTGTGCATACGCTGTACCAGGGTCAGAACAGCAGCATGTTATTTTTGGTAAACCTTGGAGGCTACTCTTGGTTAATCCTATAAATTCCAAAGCCTTGGACGACTTTGGTATCACTCAGTTGGGAACACCCCAAACTCGTACATAACACCTCATCCATCTATCTTTGAAGATCGACGAAGAACATCTCTAGATTTAACGACGTTGTGTATCATTTGGTTAGCATAAGAATTTGTCTATGAATTATTTATGTTTACTTTCAATGTATACTCTATATTTTGCTGAGATTATGGGCTAACACCCATAGGTGTTATCCAAGTTTATGAAATCTTTTTAGTTATATATGTGTTTGTGTTCTTGTTTGCTTTGTTATTCGATTGGGTGCTTATAGATAAAAACTCGTTTATTGCTTATTACTAATAGAAGTCTATGTAACTAGGTTATTATCCTTTTGATTTTAATTGATGTAATTTATCTCCTGCAATAGTGATTACTTTGGTTAAGTCATATGTGTGTTAACCCGAATCTTTATTAGGAATCATCGTATGGCATAAACGGAATATGTCTACAACCTAATAGGACTAGTAGCGTGTATTACTGAACTAGTTTAGATGGTATAAAGCAATAAATTATTATTGATACTAGATAAGTTACTACAATCTATCGTCATATCCGCCTCACGGCTAGTTACTTAATTGTGATAGAATTTCGTAATTGACATGCCGATTGACAATTGAATGAAGTAAAACAAGTAGAAACGAATATATTCATAACTATACGATGGATTAGACTTGACTAACCCACCCGTTCTTCATTATTTATATCGATCTATTTTACTTTGTTTTAGTTTAATTAGCTTAATATTTATTTTCTAGTAATTAGGTTAATTAGAAAACATTTTAACTCTCCCCTCCCTTTGGCGATTTTGGTGAATCTGCGAAACCCTAAACCTATCTTCTCAACCTGATCGATCTTCAATCTTCTTCTACACATCTTGATTCAAGCTTGATTATATCTTGTGTATGATCTTGCCTATATCATAGACTGTCCCTGCTGTTGATTTGTCGATCGATTTGGCTACTTTTTCCTGGGTTTTTTTTCATAATCGCATTCTTAGGGTTCTTGGTCAGTTGTGTTCTTGTCTATTCCTATTCATTATCAATCACAACTGATTTGACATCATTAATTAATCATGGGTTAGTTATTGCGCATATCTGGATTATAAACCCTAGTTTTTAAACTAGGGTTTTATTTTTTGTTGGACGATTCTTCTTGTGCTTATGTGTGATTGTAGTGTGCAAGGGTTCTGATTTGTTGTGATGTCGATGCTGGGAGAGAAGGTTGACAGTATGCCACGACATGTGGCTAAAGATAACTCTGCTAATGATGACGTGAATTGTATGGGAGAGGTGAACATTAATTCGTATATTCTTGTTGACGACATGGATGCTTGCCCTTCTCCGATTAACGAGGGGAGTAGTTCTCGTACTGATGGACAAGTGGAGCCGATTTCACTTGGTTCGAGCCCTAGTCATGATGCACCTAGTCATGCCACGCCTGAGGGTCATGATACTTTATTGAAAATTCATGCTATTGAAAAACAAATATTTGAGGGAAAACTTGTTCTTGTGGGTGATGATGGGCAACCATTAAAACCAGCTGTGACAGTGGATACTACTACTACTAGGGCTAATCCATTTGAGCATCTTAAGGTGCCATAGTCACAGAAGGAGCTAGAGGAGATGCTTACTGCTATAGGTTATTATTCAAAACCTCCTCAAGATACGAGTGTTCCTATGGCTTCTAATGTTAATGCTGGTAGTAGTCCTATTAATGTTAATGATAAGGTTGATACGAATGCACATGGGGCTGTTGGTATTGAGAAGGTTGGTGTTACTTTGAAACAACCTTCAACATCATATGTTGGCGTTACTTCTACTGAACCTAAGAAACACACGTCAAACTTTCGTAGGTTGGAATGTAATAAGAAAGCTAATGGTGTGGATCTTTCTGTCCCGATGAAAGTGGTTGAAGAGGTCAACTCTAGGTTTAAGAATACTTTATATGGGTATTTCCTTGGTCAACGACTTGCTTTTCCTGTTGTTGATTACTTTGTACGCAATACGTGGGCTAAGTTTGGTTTACAAAAGGTAATGATGAATGCAAACGGGTTCTTCTTTTTTAAGTTCAATTCGAAGAAAGGTGTTGATGATGTTCTTGAAAACGGTCCTTGGTTGATTAGAAATGTACCTATTATTCTTAAACCATGGACATTGAACACCAACTTACTTAAAGAGGATTTCACCAACATCCCGGTGTGGGTTAAATTCTATGATGTTCCTCTTGCTATGTTTTCTGATGATGGCCTTAGTCTCCTTGCCACATTGATAGGCACGCCCAAAAGGTTAGATGCTTTCACTAGCCAAATGTGTAAGGACTCGTGGGGCCGTAGTAGTTTTGCTAGATGCATGATTGAAGTGAAGTCGGATGAGGTGCTTAGGGACAGCCTTACTGTTGAGATACCGTTACTTTATGGGTCGGGTTCGACTATTGAGAAGATACGGGTTGAATATGAGTGGAAACCACCTCATTGTGATAAATGTAAGATTTTTGGTCATACTCTTATTGAATGTCCTAAATTTGTTGAACCTCCTGCTCAGCCTACTAAGCGTGTTAATGATGGTTTCAAGACGGTTAATAACAAGAAGAAGGGAAAGCAAGGTGGGTCTACTATTCCGGGGTCAAGGAGGGTTTACTAAACCTGTTGTGGGTAAGCAGTTTCAATATCAACCCAAAAAGACTACTTCTGAACCTAAGAAAGTGGAAGTCACTAAGAAGAATGCTTCTGATGTGGCTAGTTCGAGTGAAACAAAGATCTCTACATCTAACCAGTTTGATGCTCTTAATATGGAATATACAGATGCGTTTGGTATTCCTTCTAATGACACCAACAAGGATGTAGATTCTGGTCATACAATGGAAGTTAATGAAGATAACTCTACTAAGACAGGTACTGCATCACAAGAACCCCTTGTGAGTGATTTGAAAGAGATGGAGTCAGTTGTGGCTCCTAATTTTAGTGATTCTTATAATCCGGCCGCCTCTTCTACTAAGAGAGTTAATCCTTTTTCTAAAGTGGGAGAGATCGTGGTTTCTGATTCTGATGATGAGGTGGTTGCTAACCCATTTGATGAGTCTGCTAATCTATTCGGTGGTGGTGGCCAAGGGTTTGAAGATGAGTATTATGACTATGACTACGATGACTATGCGAAGCAGGTTTATAATCTTCTAGGGAATTTGGATGCCTTTAATGACATGTATGGCACCAAGGTTCAAGGTCATAGGAAGTAATTTTCTTTGTTATGTCCTATGTTATCATGTGAGTAGTGGTTTGTTTTCTTGTTTAGAAAATAGGTAGTATCTTGTTATGTAAGCTTTATGCCTATGTAACGGGCTGAGATATGGGATTTCACTCATATCCATTGTACTTAAACGTTTCTTTTGGTTAATATATTTACCAGGGTGCAGGATTACTCCCCTTTACCGAAAAAAACATATAAAACTCGTGCTAGTCTCTCAGGCTAAACCACCCAAAATTATTAATTGCTTTCTAGGTTAGGATAGATTTAGTTTAGTTTAGATTAGTGTAAATACCTTTAGAGCACTTTAGCTTTGCTCCTAGTGAATGACCATTGCTTACCTTTAAAACTATACACATTGATCGGGTATACTGCTCATTAGTGTTTAAGTCTATAGGTTAGTTCGACAATAAATAAAATTAAAACATGGTAGAAAATTGTAGACTATAAAAAGCACATCAACTTTTAAAATAAGCCAATTTATAAAATAAGCTTTGTTTGTCACAAAAATTATGGATGCTTTCATAAGTTATAAAGTTTTATAAGCCAAACCAATTGAAAAGAGCTCTTAAAAATAATATAGTTAGTCAAACTATTTAAATATTATTCAAACCATAATAGATTAACATGCAAAAGTTTTAAATATATGTGAATCTAAGTTGATGTATATTTATATGATTGTATAATAATATAAGCTAACAAATTCACCAAACAACTAGGCAAATATATAAACTTCAACTTTCAACTTATTATATAAGCTTGAGTTCATAGCTCAACTCTTTCTTGAGCTTGGCCAAACATACAACCCTACACATAAAAAAATTTGTATTGATGAACATGAAAAAATTTGAAGAACATTTTGTATTTATGAATATATGACACATTTTTGTATTCTTTGATGAACATAGCAAGCTTTTTTTTGTAACAATTGATATTCCACATGTCACATGATAAATTATTTAGGCATGAATTTAGTCATATGAAATAGGTCTCCATATCATTACTTTTTGTTTATTAATTTTTTTATGAAAAACCTTTTAATTAAATATTATTTGATGAATATTTACTTGATGAACATTTACCTGATGAACATTTACTTGATGAAAAATTTTGTTTCATCCACATTCTTTTATGAACAACTTCTTTTATATTGAAGCTTTTATGAATTACTAAAACATTTAAACATTTTCAATCTAAAATCACAAATTTGCTTCGTTGTGACATTTCATCGAACACCTTATTTGTGTTTTCATAAAAAAACATGATTTCTTTGAAAAATTATGAGAAACGCTTTAGAGATGAAGAATTGATGTTGATAACGCTCAGAATAAGCATGTTTTTAGTTGCGTTATTGTTAGTTTTGTGCATGATAATTGGTTATATTTATACATAATTGTTGCGAAATTGCAAAGGAAGTGTATTTCTATGTAAATGTATACGGGTATCGGAATAGATGAAGAAATGATGAATATATGCACACTCGGATAAATCCCAAGAAGGAGCAGAAAGAAGAAACTACACAAGGACTCAATGATTTGAAGCACGTAGATTTTTAAGTTCTACACCAATAAAATATCAAGTTCTATAATAGATATCAGTGTCGGAAGCGAAGAAAAAAGCATGCATCAAGCCGATACGAGAAAAAAAGTCAAAAATGTTGTACGGATGGACTCCAGCCGATCAGTCGGAGCCTGTAACCGGATCGACTGGATGAAGATCTAAGGAGGAGCCAATTGTTTACAACTCACAACCGATTCGTTTGGTCGGTTCTATAGTTACAATTTTCGCATTTAATGAAGAATTAACTTCCATTAATCATTGGGGTCCGATCATTTCTTGATAGTAACTCCTGGAGAATGTTTTTTACTTGTTGGTTAAGGGTTATTGGCTATATATTGAACCTAGACCTATGTACTAAGGAGTTACACAACCTTAAAAGTAATAGACTTACACCCAAGCTATTACTAACCATTTTTATTCAGCCCAAAAGTCTCATAGAAGCTGTAAAACATCCAGGAAGGTATTGAGCTCAGGTCTCAATCATTTGGTAGTGTTTTGGAGTTCATATGGTTCATCTAAGGCGATTGGATGAGTGTGGATTGCTATAGTTCCACGAAATTAGTTCTTGTAATCCAAAGATATGTATACTTTGTTACTTTACAATGAATTTTTTTTATGAGTTATATAAAAGTTATATTTGTTACTTGTGTTTCGTTATGATTGTTATGATGGAGTAGTTCGTGGATATACTTGTTTGTAAGATGTAAACAATTGTTTGAGTGTTCTTATCTAGGAGATGCATGAGAATTCTTCATGTTTAATGAGTTTGTTGATATAACATCTAGTCTTGCTTAACTAGTTGGTATTAACATATTAAAAGATAAAAAGGCCGAAAGGATTTCTCTTAATGTTTTTATTCCAAAACGTTAGTGCAAGAACTAGTATGGGATATGATGATTGACACTCATCATATTTGCTTATTAAAATGGAATTGAAATTATTTTATCACGAAAAATGCCGAAAGGGTTTGTAAGAACAAGTTTGATAAGAATCAGTTTCAAACAAATGGATTTCAAAAAATAATCAAATTGGTTAATAAGCCGAAAGGATTACCTATGTGATTGTAATATACAAATGATTTTTACATAACATAAACCATCAATTGTGAATCATTTGCCTATGATTTGTGCATTACTTCATGTTTACACCCAAACTATCATGAACACTATAGACAATTGGTTACGACTTGCACACAAGTATATGTTTTCTTTAATTAGTTTTTAGAATAACGAATTACGTAGGAGGCTTGACAAACCTTCTTGCTTAAACGAATCAAATCACCAGAAATCCTTTGGGACGATCTCGACTTACCCACATTTACTATCATGGACGAGTATACTTGCTCGTATGTGTTAAATAAATTATCCGGTAAATCGTGTTTATAAATTTAAAACTTGTACACGGTAGAGCACATCAGATGTTAATTTAAGGTTTGATGTTTTAAGATTTGTCATAATAATTTCGTTTTACCTCAATTGAATGAAACGTTACTTTTGACGAAATTTGAATTCTTGAAAAGAGTTGTATTTTGTAGCGATTGAAGGAATATGATGAAATTGAATGTAAATCAAAAAGTAATTTTGTTATTTTGAATGATTTTCAAAACTAAAATTAAGATAAAGATAAGTTTTGAAAGAAATGGAAACATGGACGTAGCCACATTAGGCTTGGGATGAGCCATGGCCAACCCATCATATGGAGTAGATATTACTATATTAGTATTACCTTGGTCTACAAAATACTCGAGGCCCCTCCAAAATGACAAAACAAATAGCGTAACTATTGAGAAAACTCTTTTACAAATTTATATTTTACCTTTCTATATTTAAAGAATCATCTCACAAGGTAACATATATATACAATAATGTTCGTGTAATGTTTTGTTTTAACTAAATTATAATTAGTCTAAGTTTGAACATCTTCAATTCATATATATTTTGGCCCACCCGAATAATAGGAGACACGTGTTGTGTTGTGCCAGGGATACTTCGTAGCGATTAAAGAAATATGTGAATTTTTAAGTTTTAAAAACAATTAACCGTAATTATAAAATTTGTAATGATATTGATGTAGTTTAAAGTTTTTAAGCATATAGATGGAATTTATTTTTTTTTTTAAAATGAGGTATTCCTTTAAAAATGAGTTTTTCCTCCTATTTTTTTGAAGATCGTGAACCTATATCAATCTTTTTTGGCTTTTTTTTGGTTTAGATCAAAATTTTCCTTGTCGTGATACATTTAACTTTGGTCCCCAATTGAACGTGGGCAAATTAAGTAGAGGGACCCAATAGCCAATTTCACGTGAATAGTTGGATCAATTGCCTTACGTGCATTGAATATGTGGATAACATTTCTATTTTCCTTTATAATTTTTTTTTTTAAATTGATGTTTAATGAAAGTATGCTTTATCTACGTACCAATAAAGTATAAGATTGTGCATATGCACAACCTACGTGAAATAAAGCAATTCCATTAGACAAATTCGAAAAAATTGTTTATGAAAAGTTCATTTGACCAACGGTTAGCAACATTTATTATGAAGTGGGAACGTCAACTTACTGAAAAAGAAGAGATTTACCTGGTTTGAGTTGAGCATATGTGGTGGCATGCTCAAATCGTGTGTATTCGACGGTAGAAATAGTTTAAAACCATAGTTATAAAAGAGATGTAATTAACTCCAAAAATAGAAGATCTGTTTAACTTTGGGGACCTTTAAACTGGAATTTCAAAAAATTAGTTATAAAAGAGCTGAGCATATGTATGTGGCAACCACTATATTAGTAAGAATAAAAACTACCAATGTACACGTATCGACTTCTTGGTCCACATTCATTTCAACTTTGGGTAAACATATAATTGTGGTAGGATTATTCTGTCGCAATCACATATATGCAAAACATTCATTATGGGTTGAATTATTTGTGACAGTGAGATGAATTATTGGTGACAGTTACAAGAGTTGACAAGAAAATGTGATCAATATGGATAGCAATTTAATTTGTCGTAGGATCAAATGATGTCAATGAACTTTCATTTATGTCACACTGAAAGTCTTAAGAGGGGCTGCTTATATTTTTAACCATGTTGACTGTCACATATCGTTAGTTGTTACTTGTTAGTTGACTCGGACCTTTCTAACAATAAATTAGTTATAAATTTGAGGCTATTTTTCCTATGAATGATTAACTGGTTGTATATTTTGTGCACGCAACTTACATGTGTTTTAACATGTCACAATACATCTAATTTTTAGTTATTTGAGCATAAAAACTGTATAATTTTAATAACACAATTCGTTAAGAATTTAATATCTATCTTGGCATGCTAAAGTGTGACGTGCATACACGAAGGTTTGTTAAATCAGATTTATCTATTACATTTGGCTAAAATCTTTTATAATTATATTGTTATAATACTCGTGTACGTGTGGGTTTTCCAAAATTTTCATTATGCATTAGTATCGATTAATATTTTGAATAGATATTTTTTGAAAGAATAATTTGATTTTGTTTCATTAGCATGGTGTTGTGGTTGATGTTGTTTGATATAAATATGAATATCATGTTTTAGAAATTATGCATCTTTAGTAGCCAGTAATGACCTTTGAAATAATTTTTTTCCTGATATCGTATCTAAAGTTTAAAGATGAATTAAACAATAATTCTTATATCCATAATCTTGTATATTTCTTTTCATCTTGCAGTCACCTATTAGGTTGTGCCTTCGTTTTAATATTTATATTTGAGTTAATAGTAATTTTAGCCGTATTTAATTTTTAAACTCGTGTATGTGTGGGTTAAACTTATAAAGAGCAATAACATCAATCGTTATTGAATGTGGGTAGAAACAAAATTCCAAACATTTTACTCAATCTATTAAAAAAGAATAAATTGAGTCGTGTGTATATGTACAATCTCGTCTATCTATTTACATAACACAGTATCTGCAAATAAATAATATCTGCAAATAACAATAACATATACATATCTTAAAAACATATATATAAAGTCGCTGGGGTATGTAATAATTTTATAAAGTTTTAAAAAACATTAAAAGTGATAAGTTTATTTAATAGTATGTAAATCTTAACAACTAAAATTTTATTAGTTACCCCTTTTTTCTTTTATTTTTTTTACAAAATTGACCCATGTGTTTTTTATACGTATTTTTTTGGATGTAATATTATAGGTTTGATCTAATGGAAGCGAATTTGACTTTTATTTACCAATCAAAATACTTGATTTTAAAGATTAGCTCTCTCATTGGTCAATAAAAAAAAATCGTTTGTCCAATTTGTATCTTTTCATATTATACTTGTTTTAGAACCCGTCACCCACGAGGTTTGGGTAGGATCAAATGTGACCAGAAAATGTGATCAATATGGATAGCAACTTAATTTGTGGTAGGATCAAATGATGTCAATGAACTTTCATTTATGTCAGATTGAAAGTCTTAAGAGGGGCTGCTTATATTTTTAACCATGTTGACTGCCAACATGTGCTCCTATTCACGAATTCTACTCTTTTCCTTGTTCCCTCATTCGCACGTTCAAGCTGTGGCTATTAGGACATATAGGACCACTACACATCGTTAACAAAACAGACCATATATGCATATTACAACCACATATCGTTAGTTGACCCGAACCTTTCTAATAATAAATTGGTTATAAATTAGAGGCTATTTTTCCTATACATGATTAACTGGTTATATATTTTGTGTCCTCATCTTACATGTGTTTTAACATGTCACAATATATCTAATTTTTAGTTATTTGAACTGAAAAACTGTATATAATTTTCATAACACATTTCGTTAAGAATTTAAATATCTATCTTGGCATACTAAAGTGTGTCGTGCATACACGAAGGTTTTGTTAAATCAGATTTATCTATTAAATTTGGCAAAAAACTTTTATAATTATATGGTTATAATATTCGTGTACGTCTCGTTTTTTCAAATTTTTCATTATGCATTATTATCGATTAATATTTTGAATCGATATTTTTTGAAAGAATAATTTGATTTTGTTTCATTAGCATGGTGTTGTGGTTGATGTTGTTTGATATAAATATTAATATCATGTTTTAGAAATTATGCATCTTTAGTAGCCAGTAATGACCTTTGAAATAATTTATTTTCGTGATATTGTATCTAAAGTTTAAAGATGAATTAAACTATAATTCTTATATCCATAATCTTGTATATTTCTTTTCATCTTGCAGTCACCTATTAGGTTGTGCCTTCGTTTTAATATTTATATTTGAGTTAATAGTAATTTTAGCCGTATTTAATTTTTAAACTCGTTTATGCGTGGGTTAAACATACAAAGAGCAATAACATCAATCGTTATTGAATGTGGGTAGAAACAAAATTACAAACATTTTACTCAATCTAATAAAAAAGAATAAATTGAGTCGTGTGTATATGTACAATCTCGTCTATCTATTTACATAACACAGTATCTGCAAATAAATAATATATGCAAATAACAATAACATATACATATCTTAAAAACATATATATAAAGTCGCTGGTGTATGTAATAATTTTATAAAGTTTTAAAAAACATTAAAAGTGATAAGTTTATTTAATAGTATGTAAATATTAACAACTAAAATTTTATTAGTTACCCCTTTTTTCTTTTATTTTTTTTACAAAATTGACCCATGTGTTTTTTATACGTATTTTTTTGGATGTAATAATATAGGTTTGACATAATGGAAGCGAATTTGACTTTTATTTACCAATCAAAATACTTGATTTTAAAGATTAGCTCTCTCATTGGTCAATAAAAAAAATCGTTTGTCCAATTTGTATCTTCTCATATTATACTTGTTTTAGAACCCGTCACGCACGAGGTTTGGGTAGGATCAAATGTGACAAGAAAATGTGATCAATATGGACAGCAACTCATTTATGTCACATTGAAAGTCTTAAGAGGGGCTGCTTATATTTTTAACCATGTTGACTGCCAACATTTGCTCCTATTCACGAATTCTACTCTTTTCCTTGTTCCCTCATTCGCACGTTCAAGCGGTGGCTATTAGGACATATAGGACCACTACACATCATTAACAAAACAGACCATATATGCATATTACAACCGCATATCGTTAGTTGACCTGGACCTTTCTAATAATATATTGGTTATAAATTAGAGGCTATTTTTCCAATAGATGATTAACTAGTTATATATTTTGTGCGCGCATCTTACATGTGTTTTAACATGTCACAATATATCAAAATTTTAGTTATTTGAGCATAAAGGGTTGCGTGCATACACGAAGGTTTTATTAAATCGAGATTTACTATTACATTTGGCAAAAATCTTTTATAATTATATTATTATAATACTCGTGTACGCCTCGTTTTTTTCAAAATTTTCATTATGCATTATTATCGATTAATATTTTGAATAGATATTTTTTGAAAGAATAATTTGATTTTGTTTCATTAGCATGGTGTTGCGGTTAATGTTGTTTGATATAAATATTCATATCATGTTTTAGAATATATGCATCTTTAATAGCCCGTAATGACCTTTGAAATAATTTTTTCCCCTGATATGCTAATCATGTCACGTTTACCCAAACAACACTTGTAAAGCTTGAAACCTTCGAACCAAACAAACCCTAGCAGCCCTTTATTGTCCGAGAGCTAAACACAACCCGAGAGCCAAATATGCCTGTTGTCTGATATCGGGTAAAGGTGCCCCTATGTGTTTCTTTTCTGCCCGAGAACAAACGAAACAAAAACTTGATGGTTCTGCTTCAGGTCAGCAGCTATAGAGCAATCAATAATAGATCAAAACATACAACAAAAACAATCAAAACCTTCTTGGATCAAAGAAGCAAGTGATCGGTTCAAAGTAAAAACCAAAACCAAAACCCTATTTCGTGTATGTTGTGAGGTATAGGAGCTAGGTTGTAGGGTATATATAGCCTTGCAACCCTAGCTTGCTTGGGCTTCAACTTGTTCTCCAAGTTAAGCTCACATACCATATACTATCACAACTCTCCTAGCCCAAACCCACTCCAAACACCCCTCTATGGAACCGGCCAATGGGCTTGGTTTAAGTGCAATCGGGTCTAGTACTCTTCGGGTCATAGTCGGGTCAAACTCAAGCTTAAACGTGAAAACGTATTCTAATGTTTTCCGTGTGTGCCCCCAATAGGCTCACACACCCTAAGCCATATTTAGCTAATCAAACTCCCATATTTCAACAACTCCCACTTGGGGGTTGGAGTAGCATATAGCACAAATACCAACGACGAAACGTGTTGGGTTTATTGATTCGATGATACAGAACAATAAAGAATGAAACATCAAGGGCATAAAGTGACAAAGTTGAAACCTACAAAAAGATGGAGGGACTTGCTTGCAAAAGAAGATTTACTTATTAGTCCTTTGTAAAGATTTGTAAACCCTAATCCTCTAGTATATAAAGAGGACATGGGGTGTAGGTTTTAATAATTATGTCTTCCATAATATAGTCGACTAAAGGGGTGTGTGTGTAACCTAGGGCGTATAGTCTTGTAAACGCCTAGGTTATTAGTTTAGTTATCTAGACGTGTTCCTATAAACGTTTAGGATTAGTTAGTTTTAGTGAATGAAACCTTGTGTCAATAACAAAGAGTTGATTAGTTTATTTCGCTGTGCATGTTATTAGTTTTTGTTATTGATCCCTAGCTGAGCTTATAAATGATCTTATCAAAATGTCTAGCAACGCTCTCACTAGTTATTTAACTAAAGGTTTCTGAGATATAGTTTCATAAATCTTTCTCAGTAGCATGGTCATTTATGTCTTGCTTTTATCATTCTTTGTTATAGATACCGTTAAACCATGGATATGGATCCTAACTCATTCCATATAGTTTAACCATTTAGATTCTCGTTATAGAATTTTAGTTAGATATACCAAATATAAGCAAGAATCATCTTGCATTACCTTTTGGGTTCGGCCAAACAATTATCTGATTAATTCTGGAGAGGGCCTATGGTATCTTTTTGCACATAAGTGGAGTAACAAATCATTTGTTGACTACAAGTGTTGTGGATGCTGCTTCACATCACTATGAAATACAACTTTTGTAACTACCTTATTCAGGATAACATTTGGCATATACATACAAAAGTGATATCCCCACATAACACAACTTGCTTGCATCTCAAGTCTAAAGACGACTTAACAAACAATTTCAACATTTACTCATGACAGGGATCCAAAAGAAAATGTTTGAAAGTTAGGGTATCCAATATGTGTCCCTCGTGAATACACATGAGTTTGGCGGGAACAATCCACATTCTTCATAGAATATAACCAACACTCACATTTGCCTTACATAACAGTATTCCCATATTGTTAACCGACAATAGACATATTTAGAAGGATAAATCATTTCATGGATTAAACATGAAAATATGGAATAGCATATTACATTTATGAAATAATAAATACCTCGTATCTTTATTTATCTGAAAATAAAACTGCCTTAAAATTCCAAATTACCCAAATACTAATTACACACAGATTTACATAAGACTACTAGCTGGTATTACCCCTGGTCAGTTTAGAATGCTTAGGATATGCTAAAGCCTTCGTAATGGATCAGCTAGGTTGTCATCTGTGTGAACTTTTGATATCCCCATGTCACCTATTTCAATGGTCTCTCGAATATAATGAACTTTTGTGTGGTAATTTCTAGCACCCTTGGTGATTCCACTTTCATTAGCTATAGCAATGGATCCAGTATTATCATAATACATATTTATGGGTTTTGAAATTGTGGGAACAATGCCAAGCCTAGAAATGAATTTTCGAATCCATACAGCCTCTTTAGATGCATCATGACCAGATATATACTCAGCTTCTGTAGATGAAATTGTATAAATACTCTGCTTTGTGCTTTTCCAGTCAACAACACCACTATTTAAAACGAATACATATCCAGTTTGAGATTTTAGGTCATCAGCATCTATCAGATATCCAACATCAGTGTAGCAAGAAACCCTGAGCTCTCATTTCGTATCACCTCCATAAACCAGAAACATGTCTTTAGTATTGCATAAATACTTAAAAATATTCTTAACAGCAGTCAAGTGAAGTTCACCTGGATTATGTTGAAATCGGCTTGTCATGTTCTGAGCGAACGCAACATCAGGACGAGTACATCACAACATACATAAATAGATCCTATAGCCGAAGCATAAGGAACTCTTTACATGCGCTGTTTATCAGCAGGTGTCTCATCACCTTGTGATTTACTCAACTTTGGCTCTTCTTGCATTGGGATAGTTCTTCGTTTGGAATTCTGCATGAAAAATCTTTTCAAGAAGTTCTCAATGTAAGCACTTTGACATAAACCAATTAATCGTTTTGATGTATCTCTGTAGATCTTGATTCCAAGAATGTATGCTGCTTCTCCTAGATCTTTCATGGCAAAACATCTTCCTAGATAGGATTTTACATCTTGTAACATTGGAATGTTGTTTCCCATGAGTAATATGTCATCAACATATAGAATTAGGAAAGTTGCATAACTTCCACTAGCTTTATGATATACACATGGCTCATCTTAATTATGAGTGAAACGGAATTTTTTAATCTCATCGTCAAAACATTTATTCCATTGCCTAGATGCTTGCTTAACTCCATAAATGGAACGCTTAAGCTTGCATACCCGGTTAAGATATCTAGGATTAACAAAACCCTCAGGTTGATCTATAGGACTTCTTTGAAAAGATGTCCATTGAGGAAGGCGGGTTTGACAACCATTTGCCAAATCTCATAGGAATACAATGTAGCTATGGCTATGAGAATCCTTATAGCTCTAATGTCTGCAATAGGAGAAAAGGTCTCTTCATAATCAACCCCATAGGTTTGAGTGAAGCCCTTTGCTACGAGATGAGCTTTAAAGGTATGTGCTGCACCATCCATGTGTGTCTTCTTTTTAAATAGCCACTTGCTGCCAACTGATTTACAGTTAGAAGGAAGCTCAACTAATTCCCAGAGTTTATTGTCTTTCATGGATTGCATTTTCACATTTATCGCATCAAGCCATTTCTTGGATTCAGGATCCAGCAATGCAGCTTTATAGTTATTGGGTTCACCAAGATCCCCTAACTCATGTTCCTTAGCATCGACGTATAAACACATTCGATCTGGAGTACGGCGTGTCCTTACAGACTTACGAATAGGAACGATATCACTTTGAGGTTCATCAATTTCTTGATCATCCTCATCATGATGTAAGATAGTGTCTACAGAAGGATTTGTATCTTCATCTTGAATAATTCAAAGATCTTCTAGACTCTCACTTGCTTCTTGATCCAAGAGATTATTCTCAAAGAACTCAGAATTTTGGGCAACAATATCCTTGTTCTCTGATGGAAGGTAGAAATAATATTCTATTGTTTCCTTTGGGTATCCTACGAAGATAAACTTAATAGATATGGTTTCAAGTTTGTCAGGTTTGGTAAGTGTATCACGCTTAACAAGTGCCTCACAACCCCAAACTTTTATGTAAGACAGCTTAGGGGCTTGCCCATGCCATACCTCGTATGGTGTCTTATCAACCTTCTTAGTTGGAACCATATTGAGAACGCGTCCAGCAGACTCAAGGGCATAATCCCAAAAGGACTTTGGAAGAGTAGTTTGACTCATCATGGAGCGAACCATGTCTAGCAGTGTTCGATTTCTTCTCTCAAACACACCATTATACTGTGGAGTGTAAGGAGGTGTTCGATGGGCAATAATCCCATGCTCCTTAAGATGATCCAAAAACTCTTGACTCATATATTCACCTCTACGATCAGAATTTATTGACTTAATGGTTTTCCCAAGTTGGTTTTCTACTTCCTTTTGAAACACTTTAAATGTTTCAAACACCTCATGTTTATGTTTCAACAAGTAAACATAACCATACCGACTATAGTCATTAGTAAAAGTGACGAAGTAACTTTCTCCTTGTCTTGACACAGTTCTAAATGGGCCACATACATCGGTGTGTATTAGTCCAAGTAGATCCTTAGCCCTTTCCACTTGATGTGAATAGGGTATCCTTGCCATCTTACCAGACATGCATGAAACACACTTTTCAAATGACTTAATTTTAGTTGAGTTGAGAAGTCCATTCATAACATCAAATTAGCCTGATCTTTTATATATCAAATTCCTTTGTTTATGGCCTCATTAATATTAATATGGTACTTAATTCGTTCATATTCGTTCATAATTGCATTTCAGGATAAATGACGCGTTAGAGCGGAAAAGATGTGAGAAAAGGCCAAATATACGTTCTAAAGATGAATTTACGAGGGCCTTTGGATTTTATGTAAAGATTACGCCGTAACTAGCAAATAAAGTTACGGCGTAAATATGAGCTTTGAAGGATACGCCGTAACCAGTTCTTATGATTACGTCGTAATTATTTTTGTGAAGGTTACGGCGTAACGTAGCAATTTAGTTACGCCATAGAGATGATTTCGGAATGGATAATCATATTCGGACGAAGGGTTACAGCGTAACTCGGATAATTAGTTACGCCGTAATTAATTACTTGGGCGCAAAGTTTCGAGGTCCAGGGATTAAAAGCGGCAAGTTTATTCGAAGTTTATTTAGTACAAGGACTTGTTATAAAAGTAACAAGAGCGATGAGGGACTAAAAGCGTCAACTAGAACAAATAAGTTTCATGAATAGATGTTGACTATAAAAACTACGAAGTTACTAATTGTTATATAGTTACAGCGTAACTATATATTAGTTACGGCGTAACTTTAGTTACGACGTAATTAATATATTTAATTACGCCGCAACTATGTCGCGGCCTATAAATACAGCCCTAAATCTGCATTTTTTAGTATCTCTCTTCACCCCTCTCCTAGGGGTCGATTAGGGCACCACTCCAGGGCATTTTTCAGCAGTCCGAAGCCAGTTTTGAAGGAAGAATTCACTCGCAATCATCATCATTATTAACTCTACATCAAGTAATTTGTATCAAACATTATGTTCAATTCAATTTATGATTTATTCATTTTTGTTGGTATGATTTATTATATGTTTGGCTAAGCACCCTGGTGCTGGCCTTGTTATGATTCCTTAATTGTTATGTTTACGTTTACTTTACTTCCGTACAATTATTTCTAAGTGTACGCATGCATAGTTTATTGGTAGCCACCCTTGGTTCGGTAGTTTTGTATGGCGGTAGAGGCCAATTTCCAAGGAGATATGACCACTGACCCTTGGTGAGCGGACTGAGACAGGAAGGGTAAGATATGACCAACTGACGACCCTTTCTACTTGTGCGATTTGACCAAGTGATCCCCTACCGTTTGGATGAATGATGAGTGTCTAAATACTCATCATTTTTGTACAATATAAACTGCAAAATCATCTGAAAACACTCAGAAACACATCAAAATGATCAAAATATCACAAATCAGTGTTTTATGAGTTTTAAATGCAAAAATATCAAAATCAGATGAAAAACATATCAAATTTGCAAAAATTGCAGTTTTAGTCCCCCAAGTTTCAAAAGTTGTCAAAAACAGTCCCTGAGCACATAATTTCAAAAGTAAAGTCACCAAAGGTCCT
Source organism: Chrysanthemum seticuspe (assembly GCA_019973895.1). Lineage (NCBI taxonomy): Eukaryota > Viridiplantae > Streptophyta > Magnoliopsida > Asterales > Asteraceae > Chrysanthemum > Chrysanthemum seticuspe. The sequence goes on along the minus strand of BPTQ01000005.1, from coordinate 348,574,305 downwards.
TTTAAAATCAAAAGTTGTCAAATTTAGTCCTTTGGTGAAAAATGTAAAAAGTTTTGAGAAAATTACAAAAATGGTCCTCCAAGTTTAAAAATTGGCAGAATTGGTCCTTGGAAAATGTGAAAATGGCAACATTGGTCCCTGTACTTTTAAAACTTGTCATTAATGGTCCCTTGAAGTAACTTTGTTTAATTGGCAGATAAGGTCCTTGCATTTTCAGATTTGGCACAATAAGTCCCTAAGATATTAAACCCTTTTAACTCATTTTGGACCTTTCATCAATTTGGACCCTTGTCACTTGAATTGTGAACCCTTGGACTATTAACTCACTGGTCAAAACTAGCCAGTCAAACACCTTTTGGCGCCAACTGCTTTCTCCCCCACTTGATAGACCTGCAAACAAACCTGCACACTCAACCAAACCTCACCTTATCTCTTCCCTTGTCCCCCCTCCAAACACTACATCCAAGAAACTTTGATTACCACCTTTTACACACTCAATCTCTCACAACTGTCAAAACTCAATTTCCCGCCAAAAAGTGATGAATGGCCAAGATCATTTTCATTAATCCAAGGGTCAATATTAATGGTGGGATTTTCTTAGAGAGATGAGAGAGAAAGCTTGGAGCTATAAAAGAGAAGATAGAAGCAGTTTCAAAGTAGTAGTTAGTTTACAAAAATTTCACTTATGTCGTTTTTTTTAATTATTGTCTTAGTTTAATTAAAAATGGTGTAATTTCAGTTTTATTGTATCACTTTCAAGTAATCTTATCAGTTCAATCTAATTCTAAGCTTCAATTAAAAGTTGTGTTCATTTCTCATTTTTCTTACTTACTGTTGGAATTGTGATTTTCAAACTCATATGCTCAATACCATAGCAGCTTATTTTTAAGCTCAAATAAGCTTATATAAGCTTATCTTAGCTTTTTATAAGTTTACCTTTAAGTTTTAAGCAGTTTTGGAAAAAGTCAACATCAGTCAACAAAAGTCAAAATTCTAAATGCCAAGTCAGTTCTTAGATTGGTTTCAGTTTTGAGTTGAATTATTGGTCTTCAATATGTGTTTAAACTTTTAAATTCAGTTGTAGATTTAATTCATCAAGTTTTATAAAGTTTAGTTGCAACTAAGTTTCATTAAGGAGTGTTTGGCTCATGCTTATTTTGTTGTCAAAAACCTATTCTTACCCATTTTGACTTTTATAGTCAAAGGTATTTTAAGAGTACTAGTTAGTTTTTACAAGTTTTAAACTGATAGGGCAAGTGTTACAAAGTTTGGGTAGGTGTAAATTTTTTGGTACTTTTCTGTCTTGCACTACAAAACTGCAACAGCAGCCTGCTGTTGCAGCCCTTCTTTTTCAGCTTATTTGTCATCTAAATCTTGTCAAAATTGCTTTTCTTACATGCTCACATACTAATCTCAGTATTTCAGTAGTTTGTGTGTACCTAGTATCATGTTCTTTTAGCTCAAATTTCATTCAAAGTCTGTCCAAACTCACTGTTGGGAGCAGCCTGCTAACTATTGCAGGTTACTTTAAGTCCCCCCCTTTAGCTCATAATCAATTGCTGTTACTAGAGTTTGTTAGGATATAAGCTGTTTAGGTTAACAAGTCTAGGGATTAGCTTAAGTAGTCTCCTCTAGTGCTTATTTAGAGTCAGTTTGGTGAACCTTTTTGAGCCAAGCTCGGTATTAAGGTTCCCTAGTTAACATAGTCTATTTCTTTTATATTTTGCTTAATTTAGTTGCTTCAACTTATCTATCTATTGTACCATTTATCAAATTACGTTTTATAATTTCATTTGCGCTAATTTGTCAACAAAGGGTTGTTTGGTTGAGTTTTGCTCTGAATTCTTTGATTTGTTTAACTAGCAGTGCAACTGTTTTTCCAGTTGGCACTTGTGCTTAGTTTTAGTTGTCTTAGTGCTCAAACGGATCACTCAATTGCTTATCTTGAGACTTGCTTAGCTTACCAGTTGAATTGAGGGTGTGTTTGTTTGCAACCTGTCATCACAGCAGCTGTAGGTAGTTTTTTTATTTTGCATTCCATTTTAACTTGTTTGATCCTTTGTAGCTATTTGGTAAAATTAGATTAATGGTGTTTGTTTTGTGCCGGTCCAAACAACCCCTTAAGTCTTCATTTTAGCATTTGTAACGCAATACCAAATACCCCCTTAAGCCAAACAAGTCCTTATCTGCTGATTTTTGCAAGCTGATTCGCAGCTTAATCTTTTATGCTTTTGAAAGTTTAAGTTTTATTAGAAGTCTTCATTATCTCTATTTTCAGTTGCCAAGAAAAAAAAATAAAAATAAATAAGTAGCCATAGGTGAAGGAAGTGGGATTCGAACCCACGACCTCCTGCCCAGAATCAGAACCCCACGCAGCAGACAACCAACTGCTCTACTGAACTCTTTGTGTAAACTTTTACTTAGCTTTGGCCTTAAAGGATATGTAGTGTTAAGTTAGGAAAAAAATAAAAGAAGCAAACAAGAAAAGGGAGGGAAGTGGGATTCGAACCCACGACCTCACGCCTGGCTACAGAACCCAACAAAGCCACCAAGTTACCATCTGTGCTAGTACTTGTTGTGTGTATGCTTTCTACATTTTAATTAGTTAACTTAACTTCACAGTTATAGCTTATTAGAATAACTTGCTTTTTAGTGCTTATTTCCAAAAAGGACTTGCACCTTTTTTATTTTTCCTGCATTTAGCATAACTTAATTTAGTCTTCTGTAAAATTTCACATTTTTCTCTAGTCATTTAGTATTTTTAATTAATTAATTAGTGCTAATTAGTTTTTAATTCGTAACAAATAAAATAAAACTCAAAAAAATACCCGGCTTTTTCCTAAAATTTTCTTTTGTCATATAGTACGTAATAAAATTGTTTTTACACTTGTAAGACTTTTATTTCATAAATTTTACGTTTTTGCTTGCGCACTCGCGTAATTTTTAGACTTAACGTACGTTTTTATTTTAAATCACGTTTTTAGTTTACGTTTTAGTTAAAATAGTTTATTTAAGTTATTTTGTTTTATAAAATCACAAAAACATCATTTGTAAAAATAGTGATAGTGTTTATTTAATATTTTTAATTTTTTTTTTTAATTTCCTTTAATTTTCATTTTAGCCCTTGTAGTTTATGTCCTTTTTCCGTAGTTATAATCATATTCCTAATCCTTTTCCCGTTCAAATCTCGCGATCACTAAACGTTTGATAATCCATTGCACAACTCGCTGGGACATAACGACCCGGGGAGACTCTATACTCCTCAGATCTTCATTGCATCTGTGCTTAAGCTGTTTTAAGTTTCTTGCTTGCGTGAGAAAACTTGACGGTTTTGCGCAGATCAAATTTTTGGCGCCGCTGCCGGGGAGCTGTGCGTGCTGATTATCTTCCGTCTAGCAGATTAGTGATTTGAATATTCACTCTTTGTTCATACCATCCATCCTTATATATTTATATTTTCTTATAAAAAATCCAAAAACCCAAAGATATTTTCCTTTTCAAAATTTATTTTCCCTTTTATGTTTTCTATTTATAAAACCCCAAAAATATTCTTCTCATTCCTCTTATTCGTTGATTCTATTTCTCTTACCCTCTTTTGCCGTTTAATTCTATTCTTCGTATCCTCTCAACCATTTGATTCTCCTCTTATCCCTCTATATGTTTAATTCTAATGACGGACATGCGTACGATGTTCGAAATGCTCCAAGTACCCACCGAGGGTTACGAAGATGCTGTTGTTGTACCGGAGATTCTTTCAGAAAATTTCGAGATACAAACCGGTTTAATTCAACTAATTATGTCAAATCCATTCTATGGTTTTGAGAGGGACGATCCCTATGCTCACATCCGATGGTTTGATAGATTAATTTCAACCATAAAATATAGGGATGTTCCTCATGACACAATTAAGTTGATGCTATTCTCATTTTCTCTCAAGGGGGCAGCTCAGAATTGGCTCGAAAAAGAACCCCCTCGATCGATCACTGCTTGGGAAGATCTCGTTTCAAAATTTTTAAATCGTTTCTTTCCTTATTCTAAGACGGAAAATCTTAAGAACGAGATTACAAACTTCCAGCAGCGCTTTGATGAAAGTTTTGGTGAGGCATGGGAAAGATTCAAAGATCTCCTATGGAAATGCCCACATCATGGTTTCTCGGAATTACTCCAGATCGATATATTCTACAATGCTTTAATGCAAACCGATCAAGATTCACTTAATGCAGCCGCCGGTGGCAATATCTTGTATCGTACCCCAAGGGATATATTGACGATCATCGAGAACAAATCAAAAGTTCCGACTACGAGAAACAAACCGATTGAGATGGCTGAGCTTACCAATGATATTCGATGCATGAAGCAAAAATCAGAGCCCGTTGTTACTGTTACCGAAAGATGTGATATTTGTGGTGGTCCCCATCCTTTTTACGATTGTCAAGCCACCGATGACGAGGTTTATAATGCTACATCAACCCAGTATCACAAGACTTTCGTTTTCGATGATGATGAGGATTCCATTCAAATGAAAGAATATTATGCGAGTTTGTCGGCTACAACCAATCCTGTTTCTGAGCCTTTCATTTCCGACTCTTCCCCTTCACTCACACCGGTTGAGAGAAGTGACGTCATTTTAGAAGAGTTCGATGATCATATTTCAACAAACATTGTTGAACCCGTTGACTCTCTCATAATGGGGGACGAGCCTCTTAGCACTATTCCAGAAATGGAATCGTCTAGTGTTGAGAGCCTTGTCCCAATCCCAAGTGAGTCCGAGGTTATCTCCGGTAATATGTGTGATAAAACCTTACAGTTCTCCTCCCATTCTTAGTAGTAGTTCTCCGAATAGTGTGTATAATGGCCTCTATTGGAGCCTGAGTGAACCCTAACCCTGTTCCGAGAGTTGTGATCTGCTAAGGTAAAGACCTTATCACGATTCTCCGAGCAGGGGGTAATACTCTCTCAGTTGCCCAAGTTGTTACAAACAACTTTATACTAGTAGCTTGAGAAGATTTTACTGCAGTGAAGAGAGTTGGCCACACTCACTTCCCCTTCTCAGCCTTTACTTTCCGAGTCTTTGTCCTAACCAACATCGGCTGTTTGAGCGTATTATAAGAAAGTAAACTTACCTTAGGAGTAGTAGTAGCTTTTGCTTTCAGAACACTATGACCCAACTACATCGTAATATTTGGAGCAG
>BPTQ01000005.1:348321853-348545003 GCA_019973895.1 Chrysanthemum seticuspe | reverse complement strand
GACTTTATTTTAAAAGGCTACTTAGTACATAAAATCAAAAAATACAAGAAAAACTGTTATTTAAATCCCTATAGGTCTTAAAACAAATCGTGCACGGGCAAGCCCGAGCTCGTGCAAACCGGGCAGGGCAAGCCCGAGCTCGTACAAACCGAGCACAGGCAAGCCCGAGCTGGGGCAAACCTGGCATGGACAAGCCCGAGCCCGAGTAAACCGGGCAACGGGCAAGCCCAAACTTATAGATATGATGTATTTTATGTTTTTACCAGTTGTTCAGTTTTTAACTTTTTCACTTTACACTTTTCACCTTTTACACCAAACGTACCATTAAAACTTTTCATAAGTATCATATAGTATATGAGAGTATGGTAAGTACTTACAGTTTGATACAATTCTTAAAAACAATCTTAATAGCCTACAATGCTGGCAAACGTTAATGTAAAACTAGAAAAGTGCAAGATAAAATTTACAATTTACTTTAGAAAACAAAACAAGAGATTTCTTTAAGATTTGATTTGACACTTAGTGTACTATTTGAACAGTACCCGGTTTTGCCACGTGTCCAAATATGTATGGGGTTGAGCAGTTGAGCAGTTGAGCGTGGCTCTTTTGGGAAATGGCTAGAAAAAAGTCTAAAAAACGGACCATGCTTAGAAAAAAGTCCCCTTTTGGTAATTTTCTCTACAAATAATAAAGCACACTATACAAACTAGGCGAGTACCCGCGCTTGGCGGCAACGGCAGTTCCTATGGAGACAATTTACAATATGCGATATTATGGCAAGTGTTTCATTTAACATTTAAAATAGAACGTGAAAAGATCAAAATGTAATTGCAAACGGTCGTAACATCCGATAATTCTAACAAAAATTCTTAACATAGTTTGACATTCATGAATGGTATGAGAGTATATGATATACTATGAATACTTTTCAAAATTACCATGCAAACCACATTTTCCACTTTTCACATTTCACTTTTTCAATTTTTGACTTGTTGACCATTTTTGTATTTTATGTAGTATAGATATTCAAACCCGAACGGGCAACGGGCCAAATGAGCCCGAGCCCGAACAGGTACGGTCCAAACGGGGTCGAGCCCGAACGGACACGAGCCAAACATGCTCGAGCCCGAACGGGACGGGCCAAACGTGCTCGAGCCCGAACGGGCACGTGCTAAACAAAATTCTGGATATCCCTAAATTTATTGTCAAAAAGAACATAAAAAACTAAAATACATGATTCATCGGAAAATTTTATTTCAGGAGAGAGAGAGAGAGAGAGAGAGAGAGAGAGAGAGAGAGAGAGAGAACATAAAAAACTAAAATACATGATTCATCGGAAAATTTTATTTCAGGAGGGAGGGAGGGAGAGAGAGAGAGAGAGAGAGAAAAAAAAACTTAGATCTATATATATATAGTCCTTAAATAACAATTACCATGAACCAGGCCAAAAGATGTTTCTTTTATCAGTTTATGCTACGCTTTCACAAATAATACTAACAAAACTTAACTCGAGTTTTCACCAAAAATAGGTGAAACCCAATGATGACTATCCCCACGCGTTTGTTAAGATTGAAGCTTCGCTTCTTTAGGCTTGAACCCAACTGTGTCTCCATGTAAATTCTAACCACAAACCCATAAACTTAACTGAACTAGTGTTTGTTAAACAACATCAACCCATTTTGTTTTGAATTTGTCTATGGACATGTACTAAGAACTCAACGTATGAAGGACTATTTGGAGACTTGTCTTCCACCATATACGAGAAGAATGTCATTCCTGGAATCGAAACTAATATCAGAAACTATAGAAATTGCAACAATTACCGTGTACAAACTGCAAGTTAGATTGACAAATGTGTCCGCACTGTAGAGTGGTACTTACAAATAATCAGTAAAGACACAATCTTCCTCGTTTCTAAGGAAGTTCCTGACCTAAATTTACCCATTTGCATATACGCCATGGATACTGGGTGCACAAGATTTTCTTCATTTTATAATCTTTAAAGGGTCTTTTCATTTTTTAACAAATACTCAGGAAAGCCGTTATTTTCAATGTTTCTTGGGAATCCCCAGTTCAAAGGGTTTTTTATTCAAAAATTTTTTTTAGCTAAAATATTGCAATTTTCATACGAAGACAGAACTACTAGATGTATATTATAAAACTCACCAGATGGTTCTCCTTTCTTGCATAATTTCAGCCTGCAATAAGTTCAACGAGATTAAAAAAGGGATTACTTGTCGACACAAACATTCTCATATACAGATAAACTAATCCGACTGATAAGATTATATACCACAGACATTACATACCGTAGGTAGTTACATCTTTGGCTTCGTATTTCATTTACAACCTCGTTTAGCTTCTTTGACAAGGGGTTGTCATATTGCTTCAGTACCAACTGTATCGAAAAGTTTGAGATTAACAGATGATTGATGAATCAATAGACCTTCTGAAACTGTTACTCTAGCAAACATCAGACTTATAAGCCACAAAAAAGCTATGCAATGAGCGAGCATATGCAGATGCCAACTTCTACCGATTTGCATATATATGGGTCAACTTGGGTAGTATTTTATCACAAATGAGTCAGTTTTGCTAACTTTTAATAGCGGGCAAAACTGGAACGGGTAAAATGGCTCAAACAGGTTGAAAGCCGCCGACAATGTATTAAAAAATGTAAATGAGCAAAAAAAAATGTTTCGAGTCAATTCAAGCCAACCAAAGCCCGTTTAGACCTATTACTAGACCAGATATTTTGCTAATAAAAGTCAAGAAATACAAATATCAAGTGTACCTGACTGGGGTTCTCACTAAAAGAAGAAACGCCAAACAATTTTTGTGTTATATCAGGATCTACAGAGCCTCCAACATAAATTAAGCAGTCCTCTCCGTTTTCAAGAAGATAGATCCCGTCATCACTCACATGTTCACTAGAGAGTGGTATAGTAGGGGGAATAACGGATCCATCGGTATCATGTAGCCACAGATGAAACATGGCAAAAAAAAAAAAAAAAAAAAGAACGTGTAAGATGTAGAAAGTGAATATTTGAACATTTTGTGAGTCAGACTATACTATACCTTTCAGTCAATATCATGAACACTAATCATTCTGGGATACACAAGCGGGATTGCTAATTGAACGGAAAGTGAGGTCACATAGTTTATTATCCAAAATGACCTGTCATCTATCCGCCCATCACTTCGTAATCCAATACTTTTAATCAAAGCTGCAATAAAGAAATAAGGGAGGTAAATTACCTGTTCGTATCTTAAAAAAAAAAAAAAAAAAAAAAAAAAAAAAAAAAAAAAAAAAAAAACACTATTTGAGTGACATCTAGGATTCTAGGGGGGTGGGCAACTCAAAAGAATCTTTGGATTAATTATATTTTCATTAGAGGTAGCAAGATGACCAGGTGAAAAATAAACAAGTCACAACAGGTCATCTTTAGCATGAGCTGGGTCGAGATGACCCATAAACACTTTTTGCCTTTCCTATTTAAACTTATAGAGATTGTTGAAGAGTTGATTATGATTACCAAAACAAGATTGCCAAGATTATTATCTTAATCTTTTAAAACATGGTAATTTATAAGGTTCTATACACTAAAAAAACCTTAAGGGGACTTTCAGCATATCTGATAAATGAATGCAATGAAAAAACCTTAATTGGCCCTCGTTTTCAAATAACGGTTTGCGACCGAACTGATTTAGAATGTTTGGATTATTTGTTTTGGTCGGTATCCAATGCCTCCACTATTGATAACCCTCTACTTAGAATGCCTTTAATAAAGAAGAAAACTGACCGAGAGTGTATAGAGGCAACAACTTGAGTGCCTCAGGAAGAATAAGCTGTCCAGATGATGACACAGTTGCACAAAACTTCCTATATGAATGTAGAATATTAATGCAAAGATCTGTCACCCGATCCCTCACTTGAGGTAATGGGGTAATAGGGATTTCATTAGCCGCTGCAACATACAAAAAATAAATAAATCTTTATAGGTCTTACAAACAAAATACTCAATAAAGCAAAAGTGCCATAGAAAATTAAACAGATTTAAATACCTTGCTTTAGAAAACAAGAAAACTGGGTGTCTAAATCAGCTGAGCGAAAAAGATTGCTCAGCATGCTTGTGCAAGGAAATGATAAAGTGGACACACGTATTCTTCTTTGCCCATATACAGTAGTATAAAGAAGTGCACACTGGAAAGAACATTCTGTGCCATCTGTTAATTTATCATCATGTTTCAAAGTCACCATTATAGATTTGTCACAATCAACCTGCAAAAAATAAGTTTCAATAAAAGTGATCTTATATGTTAGGATTCAAGGTTAATAAATTAAAGTTCAGTATATGCCGCAGGTAGGTCAACATCTGTGGGAATGCGTTTACAGAAGTTTCCAGAGTAGTCTTGTACTTGAAGACCCTAAATTTATAGAATATTTATAGAATAATAACATATCAGAATGTACATAAGATCCGTACAAATACTTGCATAATAGAGGTGACCATTTTGACCCATTTAGTAATGAATGGGTCGATCGGGGTTACACTAGATTTTTTAAGGACAACATAAAAATAAGTGCTAGAAGGAAACGGGGCAAATTGGTCTAAAACATTGAAACATTGAATCGTTGTCGAAATAGGATTACATTTTGTAATCATATTTGACACATCAACTATGTATGAGAAACTCAAATTAATGATAAGAAGTGTTTCGGGTCAAGCAGATCCAACCAATACCGAAACTTACCCTGATTAATTTGACCTGATACCCAAACCGACCGACCCATTTAATTTGCCACATCTATGACTATAGTATGAAAGTGAAACTGAATCAGACATCTTTTTAGGGCTCACCTGGCTACATCTAACACGCATTACTGCTTCAAAACCTTGTGGTCTTGTCACATTCCATCGCAGATCATTGTAAAGTTTTGCAGGATCCGAAAGTGCAGAAAAAGGGTGATAATAATAAACCTGAAAATAGTACCTTCCTTCAGCCTCTCTAGCAGAAAGAGCCGCAATACCAACAGAAGGCAAGACTGAAACATAATAAAATGGGGTCAATATTTATTGACACAACTACTATGTTTCTACCTAAAACATGGTGAGAATATAAATAAGCTTGCCTGATTGAAATACCAAAAGTTTGCCTCCGGTACTCTTCATTGCCAGAAAAGCAGCCTGGTTGACATAGATGAAGCAATAGTCACGTAGACTGCTAAACTGATACTAAGTGGGCGTTTGGATGAGCGCTTTGAAAGTGATTATTTGATAAAAAATTATATCAAAATAAAAAACAGGCATTAGCACGTTTAAAATTGGGACATGTCTATGTTTGAGTGTTCGGTGAATTCTAGTCGTTCAAAAAATCATTAAACGGGTAGGTATATATCTGAGATTAGGTTAATGGTAGGTATATAGGTAACTTCTTCTACCCTTAGACACGCTGTGCTTGCACTGGTACAAATGTACAATCAAACAGAGAAAATTGAATACCTTTATCCCGGCACCAAAAGCAGAATCAGCAGTTTTATTACTCTCAAACATACACGGGATGCTCTCCAACAAAAAGTTTAGATGATCACGACACTGTAACATCACAATGATGTGGAATACGTTGGGAATCAGTTCCAAAGTCACATAAAACTGGATGAAAAAAATAACTTCTAGAATATGACGGATAATCACGAGTTGGCAAGAACTGCCAAGAAACGAGATCCATCACAATTTCAAGGTAATGCATGAAATAACTTACCTCGGAAAGTTGAACAATAACATCAGTTTGAAGAGGAGTGTAAACATCTTCAACGTAAGGAACTATAAGCATCAATGGCTGCAACAACAAAACACAAAAACTTGATCACAAAAAGCAATATCATCTTGTAAGTTACTAAACTAGAGGTGGCTGTCTCGACCCAGTTACTTATAAATGGGTCAATTCTGGTTATATTTTATTTCTAACAGGTAAAACTGGAAAGATGGAAATGGCAATCCAAAAGCAAACATGGTGAAAGTTGGACAAAGTTTTTTTTTACGCATACAATCTACAGCCTGCACCGTACCAAAAATCTATAAACAATAATCTGCCATTATATATACCTGTTGCAATGCCCGTTTCAGATTGTAAAAATGAATGTTTGAGTCAAATGTGGCAATTCCCACCATTGTTCGAGGACCCTCCTGCAGCAACCATATTATTAGTTTGTTACTTCAAAAAATCTACGGCTAATTGTAAACATGAAACAGATCACTAATTACATACCAACTTCGAACCTATTGTCAGAGGATAAAACGTCAATTAAGATTAAATATTTAAGGGGAGTCATGCGCCACCACGAGTACTAAAGGTGGCAATTGTGATCAAGTTAGGAACATCTACTTTCAATTATATTATAATTGGAAATTTGAAATAATCTAATTGTTGTAATCAAGTTAGGAACACTAATTATTTATAAAAAAAAGGTTTTAAAAACCTGGACAAAAACCAGGTCAATAACCCGACCCATATCTAAGATTATGCCAATTTAGACCCAATATCCGTCCCAACTATTTTCACCTCTAGCCACAATTAACATGAACTTACTGGAAGATCAGCAATGACTCGGCTGATAGCACTGCAAGCTCCCGCGGTTGCACCAGTTTGCAAGGCATTCATTGACACATCAATGAGGAAAAAGAATACAGCAGGCATTGGCTCACGTACCTGGGAAAAATATAACAAAATATTATAAAGAAAGTATGAATGCTGAGAGAAGTGCAAAAAGAAGCTAGAGATCACACCAACCAGGAACTCCGTTGTGGCAACGAATTCAACTGTCCCACTGCATAACTCAGGTCGTTCATCAGCGTCCCTTCGCCTGCCATCTGGACCTAGATTGCATTGATAGTCACGCGGAGTTTCATCCGTGAAGCCTGCAAAAGAGTAGAATGTAAGAAGACATATTGAACTAAAAGTGGTGTATTCAACCCATTCACTTATAAGTCGGTTGACATGGGTTACATTTTATTTCCAACAAGTCAATATACTAGTTGACATGCAGCAGTTCAAATCAGCACAGTATATGTTTTTATTGTCAATATCAATATATTTATAGGCGAAAAAATTGTATTCAAAGTCAGCTATTAGCATGTAGGCCAAGTATATAACGACGCTATTTTCTAATCGGTATGTATTCTTAGGACTAAATTATGGCAAAAGGTAGAAAACAAGAGATCAACACTCACCGCAGAAGTTACAGACAAAACGTCTTCCCTGATCGACAAACTTCATGAACGGATTGATGTAGCCTTTGCAACGAGAACAACGAACAGGGCCACCTTCACCGAAATCCACTATCTGAAAAAATAGATTCACATTTACCATATGAAAAACTAATTAGTCCCTCCCTCACAAAATTAGAGTCCATATCTGACTTTTTAAGATAAAAAATACTTCAACTTTGAAATTTTCTATCACCTCAATTAAGGTCAAGACCCTTGAGGTAACAAATAAGTACCCCTAAGACTTAAGGGCTATATAGTAATCTTAGTTAATATATGTAGCCTTACTTGGATAGGTTCCTCTTCTGGATGAGGAAGGGCCAGGGGCTGGACCAACAGAGCCAATTGCATGCCAGACGTGGTCAAAAGATCAGAGGTGCAAGGAATCTGAAAGAGCAACGAAACAATCCAACAATAAAGTAAAGCATAAATTCTCCACAAGAAAAGTAGTTGAAGAAATAAGCACATTACCTGATTAATGGTGCTCCTCATTTACCGGGGACTGCAATTTCCAGTATCCCTTACAATAAATTCAGTAGTAGCAGGCTTCAATATAGAATAATAACATATCAGAATGTACATAAGATCCGTACAAATACTTGCATAATAGAAGCCAAGAACCATAAACAGTATAAATTATAGATGGAAAGTTTGGCTTTATACATTTATGAATAGCTTCAAAGTTAACGGGTCAGATCTTGGAAAAAGTATTCTGATACATAAATCTCCTAAAAAAATTTATTTTATTAAATATAATTTTCTTAGATCATATTTGACAAAGTAATTATATATTAAAAATCCATTCAGCAGCCTGAACCGCCAATCTTTCCAACTCTAAAGTAAACACAATAACGGAAACTGTGAACAAAAAATAGGTGAATACCGGTGGAGGATTCGCCTGGTTACCCTGGCGGGTTTCATGTAAAAGGACAGACGATGTTGGACCAGGGCGTGGAATTTGGTTAGGATCAATCTTTGATGGTCCTGAAACTGCATTTCCACTGGGACCCATTGCAGGCGATATAGTAGCCATTGATTGTTGATTAGGAAGAGGTGGCGGCATACCATACATCCTTGGTGGTTGACCCGGACCAGGGATTGGAGGAGGTGGCACATTCTGTATATATTTATGTTAATATATATGTTAATATGTATATTGTAACTAACTTATCACCGTTTATCAGATGTAATGTTTTATGGGTCACATTAGTATCTAAGTTAGCTATAAAAATGGTTCCTAATTCATAAGTTATTATGTTATGGTCGAGGGGTTGAGTATTTTAAATAATCTAAAGCTTCTACTAAAATTTGGGGGATTAAACATCTTAAATAGCCAGACTCTGTAATAAGACGTGATAGCATTTTCATAGTGTTCGGAAGTTGCATTTGAAAGTAAACTGTTCTGATGTTCATTTTGAAACTGATTGTATGATCTTTAGTACCCAAAATCTGTAATAAAACACGTTGCATGAGATAGCGTTTGGATGTCTATATAACCATTAGCAAACGCAGATAAAACTGGTAATTCAAACATATATGCTAATATGTATTTTGTAACTAACTTATCACCTATATCTTCGTAGGTGTACTAAGTGAAAAATTTAATGTGCCATATCAGTATGTAAGATAGAGAAAGCAAATGGTTCAGAATCTACAATAGTTTAAGTTGAAATGCAAAGTACTAGACCTAAAGCTTCTACGAATATTGTTAGGATCAGGAGAGAATATTCAAGAATAATCAGTAGCAAAACAAAAGGAGATCAGACAAAAGTTTCTTGTATTACAAATCAAAGGATACAAGATGAGTAGTGTTGTGTACAAAATAGATGATTACAAATGGGGGGATAAGCCCTTATTTATACTAGGGCTTATTGGATTCTAGAAGATTCTAATACAAATATCTTATATTTTCCTATAAGCTAATATCTAGCTTATTCTAGATTATTCCACCAAAGTATCTAGCTTATTTCTAGATTCTTCCAAAATACCCTTTAGACCAAAATTACTAAACTACCCTTAGGAGGTGAAGTCACAATATCTAACAATCTCCACCTTGAGTTCAACTCCTAAGTAACACCATATCTAATTCCAAGTTCCAAAGGCTAGAGATATTAGCTAATTTCAAATCAAACGATCGATTCCCAAAAGCTATCCGAAACAAAATCGATCCAGAACAAATGCCGATAACTTCAAAACGAACAATCAAATGTTAGCCGACAAATCCAAAACGGCCAACCGAACAATCAAATCGGCTCAAACGATCTTCACCAGTGACAATCAAACTCGGGCAATAAACTTCAAAAGCCCGACAAACGAAGATCCAAATTTTCAAACTGACAAATTCCAAACGATCGAACAAAATTCAAACGACCTGATTATAGCCAAGTCTTCAAACACCAAATCGATCTTCAAATGCAATTACCAAATTCAAATTCTAATGACCCACTTATTGGTAAGTATTATGGTCCAACTTCAAACTTATTATCCGTATCAAACAAATTCAAGTTAATAAATAACTTGACGAACGGCCTCTGATAATTCAAACGCCCCAAATATGATACGGATAATAATACCAACGACCCACTTATCCAATAAGAATTACAGTCATCAAATAGCTCCACCATAACTGATTATTCCAAAACTCAAAACAAAAATCAACGAGCAAACCCGAAATCCAAAATTCAGCCGCCAACTACCAAATGAAATCAAAGAACTAACAAATATTGGCACAATTCCAAAATCCCATTTTCTGATTCAAAGCCCTCTTAGCAAAAGCCCCAAATTCTAACCCAATAACTAATGGATCCACAAAGATGAGATTTTTAAAATACATCCCTACAGAAATTGATCCAACACAAGTTCTAACTATCCCTAATCCCAATCAACAAACACCTTCAACATATCAAACTAGCAGAAGCAACAAAAGATTGAAACAAACCTGATGTTTTCAAAACTGACCGACAACAACCACCAAACACCAAACAAATTCAAACTTGGTGTCTTCAACTAATCGAATCAGCAGCCACAAAACACAAACGAAAATCACATGATGTCAAGAAATTAATTCTCGAAATCAACCACAACATGATGTCAATCAGAAACCCAAAACAGTTGCAGCTTGCTTCAATCGATCGAGTGGCTCTGATACCAATTTGTTAGGATCAGGGGAGAATATTCAAGAATAATCAGTAGCAAAACAAAAGGAGATCAGACAAAAGTTTCTTGTATTACAAATCAAAGGATACAAGATGAGTAGTGTTGTGTACAAAATAGATGATTACAAATGGGGGGATAAGCCCTTATTTATACTAGGGCTTATTGGATTCTAGAAGATTCTAATACAAATATCTTATATTTTCCTATAAGCTAATATCTAGCTTATTCTAGATTATTCCACCAAAGTATCTAGCTTATTTCTAGATTCTTCCAAAATACCCTTTAGACCAAAATTACTAAACTACCCTTAGGAGGTGAAGTCACAATATCTAACAAATATTCCTGTTCTGATTGAGGGATTAAGTATCTTAAATAATCAGCTTCGTACGCATATTTCTCTTCTGGTCGAGGGATTAAGTATCTTAGATAACATAAGGGAGCGTTTGGTTTTTATTAGGAAATCACTGTGGGTATAGGTTTGGGAATGGGTTTATAAACCCATCACCATACCCATTCCCGAAAACAAACCCCAAAAACCAAACAACTTTATTGGGATTGAAAGTCATTCCCTCATTCCATACCCCCAAACCAAACATGCCCTAAAGCTTCTACATAGTTCTCTTTCAATCGAGGGATAGATAAAATGATATAAAGCAGTAAAGCGTCTACCCATATTTCTCTTCTGAATGGGGGGATTAAGTGTCTTAAACAATCTAAACCTTCTACGCACATTTCAAGCGTTCGGATGTGCATAAAACGTGATACATGAAATAGCGTTTGGTATCGAGTGCTGGCAATTCGCAAGTATTTGGAAACTTATGATATAAACTAAGGGCACATTCGTAATTCTACCCTACTTGTTACTAAAACTAACTATTTCGACTTCACAAGCTCGGTTTTATTCAAATATACATAACAAATTAAAACATCAAAAAACTTACTTGCCGTGATTGCATTTGCCACGGTTGACTGCATCCCCCCTCTCGGCGGCGCTCCAAAACTCGGCCCTCTCATCTGATTCTCACTCCCAATCCCACCTTCCCAAAACGACGACATAGTTTGCCGAGGCGGCGGACCATTACTCATCACATCACTACCTAACGGCGGCACAGGCGGACCACTAGACGCAAACGGACCGGGACGAAGACCCACATTAGGCGGACCACTACCTAACAATGTACCTTGCGGAGGTCCTCTCGGACCGACACCAGGCGGTCCGGGAGGACCACGCGGTCCATTCGCCGCATTCCGGTTTAATTGCAAGTTTTGTAAATTATCAGCAACAAAATTAGGGTTAGGGTTAGGGTTATAATTTGGGGGAAAATTATTATTGTCATTCAATCAATCAATCAAATCAAATCCCTAAAAAATATAAAAAAGAATAAAAATTTATAAAAAAAGTTATGAGGGCTAATTTGATTTGATGAATCGGAGAAGAAGAAAGGAAATTAAGGAAGGTGTTTTTATGTATTTATAGGTGTATGGGTTTTGGCTTATTCTAAAATGTATCTTATTTGTATTTGTAGCTTTTTTTAGTTGTATGTATCATCATTAGTACCAAGTACCCATGCTAACTTTGCTTATTCTTTTGATGTATTTAAGTGTATCAACACTAACTTTGCTTATTCTTTTGCTTATGTTATTGCTTGAAATTAAGTGGTTTTACGATGTTTTGGAATAATAAACTACACGATTACCCGCCCGCGTATAGTGGAAACAGATTATACTGGCATCAATTTGTCTATACAATGTTTTTTTATATATGGAGTAGGGTAGGTGGGAGTGAATAAATTAATAGTTTAAATTGTAATAACTATTTAAAAATTTAAATAAATGTATTTTTATGAATAAAAGTTTTTTTGTCTAATAACATTACTTATTTTTTAATTTTATAAGTTTTAAACAAATGTATCTTCTTTGTATATGTTGATGAATCCTTTTTGGCAAGATTTTCAAGATCGAGATCTTGCATAGGATAAATTTTGTCTTTACAAAATAGAGATCGTAAGATCATATTGAAATGTCGTTTTCTTAATAATATTATACAAATCTTCAAATTAGTATATATCATATAAAAATGTTTCATGAATATGTTGTCCTAAATTATAATTATGAAATGTTTAAAAAGATTAGCATGTTATTTTTTAAAGTTGATAAAACATAACTCATAAGTTTGTAGTTTTTTAGTTTAATGTTCGAGAAATTTTTTGCTATGTAGTTAAGATCGGGATTACATCCAAAGATCATATGTTTAAGATCGGGACCTTATAAAATCTTGAGATTGATCGCGATCATTTTTGCTATGAAGTATCATATAATCGTAAGATCATAAGATCATGATCGGGATTTTAACAATCATGCTTTTTTGGTGTTTGTGTGGATCTTAAAGTATTCGAAATTATTTTCACACACATGAAATGAGACACATAACACGCACTCTGTCACCTACATCTCGCTAAAACTACTTTGTTTCACACCTAACCCTGTCACCCCTAATTTGACATTGTCGTTTCCTAGGCCCCCTCTAACTCGTGCCATCTAAGAGTAGATGTAATTAGAGGTGTGGTCATTGGTGTGCTCGGGTGCCACGTCAACATTCACTCTCACCAGCAAACTAACCACTACATCTCCGTAATAAGGACCACTAAATCCACCACGTAAACATGCATCATTTAAACCCAAATACACACTCAAATACACCCACAAATGAACTTCTTTAAAACCCATTTGGTTGTCGACGAGTAAACCTACCACCCACCAAATTGGGTGGGTGGTGGTGGTGTAATAAGCAAACAAAACAAAAAACAAATAAAAATTATTTATAACCATACAAATACGCAGACCAAGGAGGCGGTGGTGGTGCACTAAACGTCGGCGGTCTAGAAGGCGCCTGCATCCCCCTCTCAGCGGCACTCCAAAACTCAGTCCTCTCATCTGATTCTCACTCCCGATCTCACCTCCCAAAAACGACGACATAGTTTGCCGAGGTGGCAGACCACCACTTAGCACTCCACACGGCAACCCATTACTCATCACACCACCACCTAACGGCCGCACAGGCGAACCACTAGACGCAAACGGACCGGGACGAGGACCCACATTACCGCCAGCTTGTCTATTCGGCAATGTACCTTGCAGAGGTTCTTTCGGGCCAACTCCAAGCGATCCGGGACGAGCACCGAATGGCGGCGGAGGATCACGCGGTCCATTCGCCACATTCGCCGTATTCGAGGGACGATTTAATTGCAAGTTTTGAAAATTATCAGCAACGTAATTAGGGTTAGGGTTATAATTTTGGGGGAAATTATTATCCATAGGTCTATGTCCACCTTGTGTTGTCATTCAATCAATCAAATCAAATCCCTAAAAAATAAAATTATAAAAAGATTGAATTTTTATAACATATCGTGATTAATTAAGATGAGATTAGAAATTTAGATGAAAAATTTTACGAGGACTAATTTGATTTGATGATTTGAAGAAGAAAAGTAAGGTGGATTTTTTATGTATTTAAATGTATCGACACTAACTTTACTTATTCTTTTGCTTATGTTATTGCTTAAAAATTAGTGTTTTTTTTGGACATTTTGGATAAACTACACAATTACCGGCGTATAGTGGCAACAATTTTTACCCGCGGCAATTTTTTTTTTTTTTTTTTTTTTTTTTTTTTTTTTTAACGTAGAGTAAGTGGGAGTGAAGAAATTAATTGTTTAAATAATAAGAATTTAAATATTGAAATAAGTGTATTTTTTTTTATAAATAAAAGTAATTTTATTTAACAAGATTACTTATTTTTAAGGTTTATAAATTTTAAACAAATGTATCTTTTTGTAATATGTTGATGAATCCTCGTTGCAAAATTTTCAAGAGTGGGATCTTACACATGATCATTTTCGTTTTTGCAAGATCGAGATTGTGAGATCAAATTAAGATTTCATTTTCTTAATAGCCTTTTAATATTATACAAATCTTCAAATTAGTATATATTTATAAACACAAAATTATAGAAATGTTTCATGAAAATGTTGACCTAAAGTATAATTATGGAATATTTAAAAAGATTATCATGTTGTTTTTTAAAGTTTATAAAACATAACTCTTAACATTGTAGTTTTTAGTTTGTTGTTCGAGAAAAAGTAAAATCACATCGGATTAGACCCACAGATCTATCATCAAGATCGAAATCCTATGAGATCTTAAGCTTGCAAAGATCTTATGTAAGATCGTGATCGTTTTTGCTACGTAGTATCATATAACCGTAAGATCTTAAGATCAAGATCATGATTTTAACTACCATTCTATTTTGGTGTTTGTGGGGATCTTAAAGTATTCGGGATTATTTTCACACAAAGGAAATGAGACACATACCACGTACTCTATCACCTACATCCCGCCAAAACTACTTTGTTTCACACCTAACCCTGTCACCTTCTAACTTGTGCCATCTATGAGTGGATGTAATTAGAGGTATGGTCAGGTGTCACGTCAACATCCACTCTCACCATCAAAACAACCACTAAATCCCCGTAATAAGTACTACTAAATCCACCACATAAACATACATCATTTAAATACAAATAGACACTTACATACACACAAATAAACTTCCTTAAAACCTATTTGGTGGTCGACGACTAAACCTACCACCCACCACATTGGGTGGTGGTGGTGGTGCAATAAGCAATAAAAAGAAAGTTAATTATAACCATACGAATACAAATAATAGACTATACTTATAATTGCAACGAAGTGTTATCTTTATCATTCTCATCGAAAACAACAAAAGGGAGGAAAATAAATAGAGAAAAGATGTATATACTGCCCAGAATGAATGGAGTCCTCTTATGGAGCCGAAAACGGTTCCTAGGTTTTCATGCAAACAATATGGCAAATGAGGATGGAATTTCGGAGCAATATGCTTAAATCCAAGAGTGTAAACGAATCGAGCTACTCATGAACTAATCGAGATCGACTCAACAAAAGATTGAAAAGAGTATAGTCTAGTTTGGGGCTCACTGAGCTCGATCATCACACCCAATGATTGATTATGTGGTCAAAGCTAAATGAACATTAGAAATACATACATATATGTCGGGATACGTAGTGCATACATGTATAATCATAAATGTTGAGCAAGTCCGAGCCAAACTTAAAACTTCATATCCAAAGATTACTCACCTTTAACCCATTTTCTATATATCTTGACTTTTTATATCCATATGAAACCGATTAAGGCTCAAAACGTTTATAGTAAGGGAAAAAAAGAAAAGACTGCAAATTCAAGATAAGCATAAGTTTATCCTTATATTTGTAATTCTTTTGTTAGCAAGTTATCACGTTTCTTACTTAAAAGATACTCTATAGTTTGTTCCAGCATCAATGTGGGACAAAATAAAAACCATAAATATTTTTCAATCTTCTTGTTGTCTCCAAATATAAGAGCATCTCCGGCAGTCGGGAAATCTTTAACTATCACCTCCATTCTCGGCAAACAAACTGTTAGCGTCAGTCACTTCTTCTAAATCTAATGACGCAATTATAATTTATTTTAAAATGCTAGACTGCGGGATTTGAGTTTTGTTAATAGATACTTGCTTATTCTAGGCTAAAAATGAAATTTTATTGAAAATTAAGTTGAAGTTTTTAACAGTTGTTGAAGAAAATGCGTACATGGCAAAATTCCGGTCTAAGTTCTAGTAAAATTCATGAAATGAACAAATCGTACTTGAAACGAAAGGATCTCATACCATGTCAAAATTCTAGGCTAACAACGACAGGTTCATTCACACATCAAACACAATGATATGTTCAGTTCAAGAACTGAAAGTTAATGGTTGTTGTTTGATCAAAGTTAAATGTCCAAAGGCAGGGACGTAGTCAGGAAATTGTGTTAAGGGGGCCGTAAATAATTTGTATAGTAACATAAAACTCATAGACCAATTACTTTACCGGTTCAATGGTTCAACCAACCCGATGGATTTAAAACACAAATGAAATTGCATCTAGGTATTTGAGAAACTGTGTATGATCTTAAAATATCAACAAAATACTAACATGATGTCAATTAACACGTATCAAGCTTTTGCTAATTTTACATACATTATCTAAAGAGCAAAAGAAAACATCGAAACTAAAATAAAGAATGAACGAGTAGAAACAAAAAATAAATAATGATTAATGATTAGTAAACTTCAAATTATTATGTTTTGACATTTATACCCTCACAGTTATTCTCACACTTTCACCTATATGAGGGTATAAATGTCCAAACATAATAATTTAAAGTGTACTAATCATTTGTTGGAGTGTACAAAGCCAAAAAGCAGTGAAAATACTATTATTACTCACACAAATCATCCTTTTATATACAGTAATATTTTCAATCTTCTTTCTTATCTCAACCACTCTACCACACTTGCATCTATGTAGTCACTGTACCCTTTCAAACAAATTACTGATTTGAAATCATTTTCAAACACTCAAATATTTTCTAAATTCTGTAAAATGATAAAACAGAGTGTTCCACAAATATTTGAAACCATTGAAAACCATACTCGACAAGTTGATACTATGAAGAAAACATGCAAACGGATGGCTTAAAGCAGCTTGAAGACTCCAGATATGAAGACTATATAAAACGGCTGCCCAAAAACTAGCTAAAAGTTGGGGTTGTTGAGCCGGGGGGGGGGGGGGGGGGGGTGCACCCGCCAGCCCCCTACTGGCTCCGTCTTTGTCCAAAGGGTTACCAGTGGACTACAAAGATGCCATAACGGTACGTCATGGCAGGTTATTAATTCTTCTCGTGAAATTCTTAAGCAAAGCCTCAAGCTACAAGTTGAGTAGTAATAGCAATAGTGCCAAATTAACAATATGGTCTGCATAATGCTAATAGTAAGTTTGTGAGTAGATTATTGACCTCGTGACATGACATTATATTGCTAATAAATAAATAAATTAAACAAAAAAGAAAAAAAAATGGCAAATAACCTATTAAAGCATCATACTTATCACAAAAAGCACTTCGACGTAGCGAATAAAAAAAATAGCCCTTTTGGCTACTAAACCCGACTAGTTTGTCCTTTATTGGGCATTTTACCACTTACTCAACCGGTATCCGATTTAATATATTTTCAGAACGTCCAAGTCAACAGCCACGCACCTCAAACCAAGAATACCACACACTTCTTATGTTATTGTGCAGCATCCAACAACATTAAACAGCAAAATAATTCATTAAAAGTCAACACCAGCATTTAAATGATTCAACCTCTATCCGTCCCATATGGTTCTTGAAAATCACCATCATAGCTTCACAATACGCAACCTCTTTTTTATCTTCAAAATCAACATCAATTGTCTTCCAATAACTATCAAATTCACTTTCCGGAAGATCATATCTTTCAAATAAAAAAAGAGTCGCACCCTTCATCACATACCCTGAAACTGCATCACAGTGTTTTTGAGGTGCGAGGTTTCCAGCGTGGTATTCATGGTTGTTGTGCTCATGATGGAAATAAAGTGAAATAGAAGGCACATAAAGAAGAAAAGCATGGTTGTAATGAGGAGAAATAGGAGGCACATTGTGACAATCCGTCAATTTCCCAACTATTATTTATGTCAGAATATGCGAGTTATTTATTTTCTGATCATTGTAACTCTTAAACGAGAAGTTATCTCGTGTTTTCCCAAGTCTTGGCACCACACGCGTACCGACACCATAATAAAATTGACGCAAAAATTTACTTTCTAATTTCAAAGTAATAATAATAGCATAATATTTCGCTCGTCAAAACGTTTCCGGAAATATAAAAATTATAAGATACGGATACCCGAATAATATTCTACATAATTAAACGTTATCCTGTACGGAACAAATTATACAGTACGGGGTACATATAATACACACATTTATATCACTTTTAAAATTAAACCTTTATTAATATTTGAGATATATAATCTCTTTGTCTTCTTTCCTCACTCACGACAAAACAAGAAGCAGAGAAAGAAAAGATATGCAATCTCCATCTTCAACCTCTAGACCTACACCTCCCTTGTAGGCCGAATCTCCCAAAGAAAGAAAACGCAACATGATATCCCACCCTAGTCTTCTCTATCTTACCAAATTCGTGAAAGCTCTTGCTTCACAAATCTCTCTTTGATACTCACGCTACATCTCATACGAATCCAAGGGAAATCAAAGAAAAATCGTTCAAGGGAATCATATCTCCACCCATATTTAGTTTGAGCCAAAAGTCCAAGATGTTCTTAACTTTTGGAAGGTAGCCGGATTTGGCTTCAAACCAAGACCAAAGAGAATATAGATAACCAAACTCCTCCCCAATATACTTCTATATCCCTAGTCGAGTTACAAAAGCTCCAAACTCAGTTTCTCATCATCACTTTCACAAAAATTAGGGTTTGTCAAATCAAAGGGCTTTTTGAAATTACCAAAGGGGTTTTGTTGTTCAAGGTCCAAGGAGTCCAAATCAAGCTTCAATTTGTTCAATCTCATCCTAGTTGGTGCGCAATTGAGGTTGTTGTGTTCGGTTCATCATTCCACTCGACCATTCTTGATTTTTGTAAGATTAATACTTTGATATTTTGGATTTTTAATTAAGTTGTTAATTAATTTTGTACACTTCATATTTATTCCTTATGTTGAAATAAAATTATTGATTATTAATTTGCTATGTTGTTGTGTTGTGTTGCTGTTGACGCACAAAGTAGAAAAAAAAATTAAAAAATAATAATAATAATAATAATATTGGTAATGTAATTATGTTAAGTTGTCGACTGTTAAGAAAAAAAAAAAGTGGAAACCATTATATCTAATATGAAAAATAAAATCTGGAAAACAATAGTTTGTTTTCGCTTCTTAGTTTTCAACATAAGGACTTTGCTCATTGATGGCCTAATCGACTATCAAAATGACCTGTAAGGGAGTCGAGTCTTGTGCTCAAGTTGGGAAGCACTGGGTTGGTACGGACCCAGTTTCAGTTTGTCACAAGTTACGATTATTATCATCATTATAGTCTCAGTAAAGTGGTTGAAAATTGTTGTCATCCGAGTCAACTTGTGTATTCGTTTTGCTTGTTTCGAGTCAATGGAGAACATCCGATAATATTTCTACCCGGCTTAATACCTGCCTACGACATGGTCAACTCACATAAGTCCCGCTATGATAACATATTGTCTCATGTGCGTTCGCGTTTTTGGTTCCCCTGCTCGCGTCAAAGCTAGGACACTAGCATAAGTTTCAAATATGTTTTTGTGTTATTCTCCTTTGGGCCTCAAATATCAAAATGGTGTATTAGTTTGTCAATTGGGCTGTAAAGCCCATTCTCCTCAAAAGTGTGCGTTTGGTTTTGTTATCACACCAACCGTCCAGCCCGTTGACTGTTGGTCCGGGCCACAGCCCGAGCTCGACGAACCATTCGCTCACATTTTCAAAATTCTCGTCGATTAATATTTTTACTTGCGTCATCATTATAAATTACATATAAACATTTAAATTGAGTAATGAATTTTATGAACAAGATTTGTAATCGTGTAAAATAATTAAACCAAACATAACTAAAATAACGAAAATGTTTTTATAAAGACTCTTCAAAAACTAATATTTCATTTTCTTTTAGACCCGACACTTTTATACATAAAGCAAGTCAAACTATTCGGACTCATCATGAGAAAATCTGTAAACCTCGGTTCAAATATTTTATAAACATATTAATTTATTTTCAAAGGCGACCATAAAAATGTTATATATACTTGTAAATATATAAATATACATACACTTTACTTATATCGATAAAGCATATGCAAATAATTTCATAAATAAATATCCACTTTACTTATAACATTATTTAAGCCAAAGTTCTTTTACCGGTCAAACGTTAATTTCTATAAAGATTTCGTTAAAACACTATATGTAACCCATTTTAAGCCAAAATATATACTTTTCAATATCATTTCAAAACAAGTTCTATTAGCCGAAATATACCCTTTATTTTGAAAATGACATTTTTAAAACCTAATAGCAACAACAACAACAACAACAACAACAACAACAATATTTTTATTAAACCTTGACGAGTCATAATCATGAATAAAGACTAAATTTGCCATACTAATCTAGGTCGCGTGTCGGTGCCATCCAATAATTCTATTTGACTGCTGCTTTAGACTGCTAATTGCCAAGGTGAGTATTCACAGCCCCCTTTTTACTGTTTTACTTATTTGGGGTGAAATGCATGATTATAAAATTAAATTGTTTTCTTTGAACTATTGATATATTTTAAACCCTTAGACTAACTTATAAATTTATGACTTGTTTGAACCTGATGGACCGTACGTCCTTGACCTAAAGTCTCCCATGTTCGGAGCAATGCCGAGTCTCCCATGTTCGGAGCAGTCTTAATTGATAGTATATAATAGTTGTTATGATGTATTGTTCGTACATTCGCATTGTTAGTCCCCTATTGGTTTGCCGTTCGCACTCCAATTATACGTACCGTTCGTACGGCCTCCTTGTGTGGGGCAGTAGATAGTATGAGTAGCGCTATTAGAGGTCGGCCAACCTCTCGTTCCCCTGTCTACGGAACGCATATTATTTATTTTAGGGGCTTTGTCGCATACTTTATTATATACGAGGCTTATGTTGACCACATGTGCATTATTCACTTGACTTAAACTATGGAAGTGTATGTGAATTCATATGTTACAAATCTTGTATGGGCGGGATTTGTCACATAGTGAGTTGACAGGACATTTGCCAGTCAGACCTTCAAAAATCGGTATTTTATTTTACATAAAACCTGTGTACTCACCAACTATTTTCATAGTTTACCCGTTTTCTCATGCATTTCAGGTGATCGTTGTTTAGCTTATATTATGAAGATTTTAAATAAAGGAGTCGTCACAAGTCAACTGGGTCGTTATGTATTAAAGTGTCATCTTTCAAATGTCAAACTTTATGTTTCAATTTCCAAGGTCGGCTAGAACCTTGTTGTAATGTTACAATATTTCTTTAAATTTAAATTATGGTATTGTACTATATCTCTTTGCGATGTATATTGATTATGTTACACCTCGCATTTTCGCCTCCGGCGGGGTGTGACAGATTGGTATCAAAGCCGAGGTTATAGTGAATGCCGGTTTTTATAAAATAAAAATCGCAACTATAACCAAAATAAAATTTTCTTAAAACATGGAAACATCATACGAGTCGACTAGCACCAGCATTGCATCGTTACTCCTAAATAATGCATAGCCTGTACACCTATGCATAATTCAGGAGGAATCATATGATGATGGGATTAGTAGCCTCGGATTATGTTTGGTCGAGTCTTAAAGAGTCTGATCACCTGGAACTGCATTAGTCGCGTGAGTATGCATACCATGTTTATATGTCCACTATACCTTATATACATTTTATGTATGCATTCTTCTTTCTATATATTATGACCCGTTAGGCTAAGCACATCCTTGTTCCCGTCACATTACACTCACTACCTGTCGCCGTCCCACACATCAACCGCCATGACTCACACAACCAAATGCTTTGGCCTATTGTAGAATCATGACTACAAGAAACACCCGTTCAGGAAGCATCAACAATGAAGCCCCAAGAGACAGTGCTGCTGGATTGGCGGATCTCCTCACTCAGATTGTTGCACACATTGATGCAGGACGAGCCAATGAGGGAGCTGGTACCTCGACCAATGGCCACGGATGCAGCTATAAGACCTTCATGTCATGCAGGCCAAAGGAATTTCATGGCACCGAGGGTGCCATTGGCCTGCTATCATGGTTTGAGAATGTGGAGTCGAAACTTAGCATCACTAAATGTGCTGAAGGAGATAAGGTTGAGTTCTCTGCGGGTCTACTTCAGGATCGAGCATTGACCTGGTGGAACAACCAGCTACAGACCAGAGGGAGAGAAGCTGCAAATGGATTATCTTGGGAAGAATTCAAGAAGCTACTAACTGAGGAGTACTGCAGGAAGGATGAAGTGCAGAAACTGGAAGCGGAATTCTGGAACCATTTGATGGTAGGAGTAGAAGTCGACAAGTACACAATTCGCTTTCACGAGCTAACCAGGATGGTTCCCCACATGGTCTCTACTGTGGAGCAGTTGATTGATCACTACATTTGGGGTTTGATCCCTGAGATCAGGATAGATGTCACCTCATCCAAGCCAACTACTCTGCAAGCTGCTGTGGGAATGGCATACCGCTTGACTAATGACGTGATCAGGTCTGGAGGTCTAGCAAAAACAAACGACAATGGGCGAAAGCGACATGAGGATCACCAGGGAAGCCGAGACCAGGACCATCAAGACAAGAGGCAACGAGTGACCAGGAACTATGGAGCGACGACTCAGGAGCGCAGAGGATATGCAGGTCCACATCCTAAGTGTAATTGATGCAACCTCCACCACATAGGAAACTGCCGTAAGTGTAACGTGTGCCAGAAGACGGGCCACATTAGTCGGAATTGCTCAGACAGAAATGGAAACCAAGGACGAAGGCTAACATGCTACGAGTGTGGAAGTTCGGATCACCTCCGGAACACATGTCCTAAGTTGAATAGGGCACAGAAGTCGGAGCACGGTAGCATGACTCTCGCTTTAGCACTTGATGAAGATAACCCAAACCGTGGAGGCAATGTCAGCCCAGCTCGGGGTCGAGCATACTTCTTGGGCGCTAAGGAAACCCGCTAAGACACAAGCACCGTGACGGGTAAATTCTTTCAACCACCCACTCTATTTCAATATATCCTGGTTCTAATTCATGGCATTTATTAGTGAAGAACCTTGCATCATGAGCCTTAGTTTAATTTTTGCTTCTCACTAATCTAAGCACTCCACTATTAGTATTGATTGGTTTAAATAATTTCAAACTCGAGCCAAACTTTCAAAAGGTCTCTTACATATATGAGAAGCCATCTCTCTTTCTGACAACTTGTTTCCTAGCTTGATCTAGTGACAGTTCTTGTTTGATGAGTTGCGAAAATAAAGTTAGAATCAAGTTGTTATTCAACTTACACAACTTAAACAAATTACCGGTCAGGTCGACAAAGTTGTGAAAATTCACTAACTAAGAGTCTTTTGAGGGTAAAGTTCGAGAATGAGAAAATTTGAACCATGAAAATGTACGCCTGTAATGTAGACGGACAGAATCTCGAGGACGAGATTCTTTTTAAGGCTGGCAGACTGTGACAATCCGTCAATTTCCCAACTATTATTTATGTCAGAATATGTGAGTTATTTATTTTCTGATCATTGTAACTCTTAAACGAGAAGTTATCTCGTGTTTTCCCAAGTCTTGGCACCACACGCGTACCGACACCATAATAAAATTGACGCAAAAATTTACTTTCTAATTTCAAAGTAATAATAATAGCATAATATTTCGCTCGTCAAAACGTTTCCGGAAATATAAAAATTATAAGATACGGATACCCGAATAATATTCTACATAATTAAACGTTATCCTGTATGGAACAAATTATACAGTACGGGGTACATATAATACACACATTTATATCACTTTTAAAATTAAACCTTTATTAATATTTGAGATATATAATCTCTTTGTCTTCTTTCCTCACTCACGACAAAACAAGAAGCAGAGAAAGAAAAGATATGCAATCTCCATCTTCAACCTCTAGACCTACACCTCCCTTGTAGGCCGAATCTCCCAAAGAAAGAAAACGCAACATGATATCCCACCCTAGTCTTCTCTATCTTACCAAATTCGTGAAAGCTCTTGCTTCACAAATCTCTCTTTGATACTCATGCTACATCTCATACGAATCCAAGGGAAATCAAAGAAAAATCGTTCAAGGGAATCATATCTCCACCCATATTTAGTTTGAGCCAAAAGTCCAAGATGTTCTTAACTTTTGGAAGGTAGCCGGATTTGGCTTCAAACCAAGACCAAAGAGAAGATAGATAACCAAGCTCCTCCCCAAGATACTTCTATATCCCTAGTCGAGTTACAAAAGCTCCAAACTCAGTTTCTCATCATCACTTTCACAAAAATTAGGGTTTGTCAAATCAAAGGGCTTTTTGAAATTACCAAAGGGGTTTTGTTGTTCAAGGTCCAAGGAGTCCAAATCAAGCTTCAATTCGTTCAATCTCATCCTAGTTGGTGCGCAATTGAGGTTGTTGTGTTCGGTTCATCATTCCACTCGACCATTCTTGATTTTTGTAAGATTAATACTTTGATATTTTGGATTTTTAATTAAGTTGTTAATTAATTTTGTACACTTCATATTTATTCCTTATGTTGAAATAAAATTATTGATTATTAATTTGCTATGTTGTTGTGTTGTGTTGCTGTTGACGCACAAAGAAGAAAATAATAATAATAA
Source organism: Chrysanthemum seticuspe (assembly GCA_019973895.1). NCBI lineage: Eukaryota > Viridiplantae > Streptophyta > Magnoliopsida > Asterales > Asteraceae > Chrysanthemum > Chrysanthemum seticuspe. Next base: position 348,520,200 of record BPTQ01000005.1, on the reverse strand, counting down.
TAATAATAATAATAATATTGGTAATGTAATTATGTTAAGTTGTCGACTGTTAAGAAAAAAAAAAGTGGAAACCATTATATCTAATATGAAAAAAAAAATCTGGAAAACTTAGTTTGTTTTCGCTTCTTAGTTTTCAACATAAGGACTTTGCTCATTGATGGCCTAATCGACTATCAAAATGACCTGTAAGGGAGTCGAGTCTTGTGCTCAAGTTGGGAAGCACTGGGTTGGTACGGACCCAATTTCAGTTTGTCATAAGTTACGATTATTATCATCATTATAGTCTCAGTAAAGTGGTTGAAAATTGTTGTCATCCGAGTCAACTTGTGTATTCGTTTTGCTTGTTTCGAGTCAATGGAGAACATCCGATAATATTTCTACCCGGCTTAATACCTGCCTACGACATGGTCAACTCACATAAGTCCCGCTATGATAACATATTGTCTCATGTGCGTTCGCGTTTTTGGTTCCCCTGCTCGCGTCAAAGCTAGGACACTAGCATAAGTTTCAAATATGTTTTTGTGTTATTCTCCTTTGGGCCTCAAATATCAAAATGGTGTATTAGTTTGTCAATTGGGCTGTAAAGCCCATTCTCCTCAAAAGTGTGCGTTTGGTTTTGTTATCACACCAACCGTCCAGCCCGTTGACTGTTGGTCCGGGCCACAGCCCGAGCTCGACGAACCATTCGCTCACCTTTTCAAAATTCTCGTCGATTAATATTTTTACTTGCGTCGTCATTATAAATTACATATAAACATTTAAATTGAGTAATGAATTTTATGAACAAGATTTGTAATCGTGTAAAATAATTAAACCAAACATAACTAAAATAACGAAAATATTTTTATAAAGACTCTTCAAAAACTAATATTTCATTTTCTTTTAGACCCGACACTTTTATACATAAAGCAAGTCAAACTATTCGGACTCATCATGAGAAAATCTGTAAACCTCGGTTCAAATATTTTATAAACATATTAATTTATTTTCAAAGGCGACAATAAAAATGTTATATATACTTGTAAATATATAAATATACATACACTTTACTTATATCGATAAAGCATATGCAAATAATTTCATAAATAAATATCCACTTTACTTATAACATTATTTAAGCCAAACTTCTTTTACCAGTCAAACGTTAATTTCTATAAAGATTTCGTTAAAACAATATATGTAACCCATTTTAAGCCAAAATATATACTTTTCAATATCATTTCAAAACAAGTTCTATTAGCCGAAATATACCCTTTATTTTGAAAATGACATTTTTAAAACCTAATAGCAACAACAACAACAACAACAACAACAACAACAACAATATTTTTATTAAACCTTGACGAGTCATAATCATGAATAAAGACTAAATTTGCCATACTAATCTAGGTCACGTGTCGGTGCCATCCAATAATTCTATTTGACAGCTGCTTTAGACTGCTAATTGCCAGGGTGAGTATTCACAGCCCCCTTTTTACTGTTTTACTTATTTGGGGTGAAATGCATGATTATAAAATTAAATTGTTTTCTTTGAACTATTGATATATTTTAAACCCTTAGACTAACTTATAAATTTATGACTTGTTTGAACCTGATGGACCGTACGTCCTTGACCTAAAGTCTCCCATGTTCGGAGCAATGCCGAGTCTCCCATGTTCGGAGCAGTCTTAATTGATAGTATATAATAGTTGTTATGATGTACTGTTCGTACATTCGCATTGTTAGTCCCCTATTGGTTTGCCGTTCGCACTCCAATTATACGTACCATTCGTACGGCCTCCTTGTGTGGGGCAGTAGATAGTATGAGTAGCGCTATTAGAGGTCGGCCAACCTCTCGTTCCCCTGTCTACGGAACGCATATTATTTATTTTAGGGGCTTTGCCGCATACTTTATTATATACGAGGCTTATGTTGACCACGTGTGCATTATTCACTTGACTTAAACTATGGAAGTGTATGTGAATTCATATGTTACAAATCTTGTATGGGCGGGATTTGTCACATAGTGAGTTGACAGGACATTTGCCAGTCAGACCTTCAAAAATCGGTATTTTATTTTACATAAAACCTGTGTACTCACCAACTATTTTCATAGTTGACACGTTTTCTCATGCATTTCAGGTGATCGTTGTTTAGCTTATATTATGAAGATTTTAAATAAAGGAGTCGTCACAAGTCAACTGGGTCGTTATGTGTTAAAGTGTCATCTTTCAAATGTCAAACTTTATGTTTCAATTTCCAAGGTCGGCTAGAACCTTGTTGTAATGTTACAATATTTCTTTAAATTTAAATTATGGTATTGTACTATATCTCTTTGCGATGTATATTGATTATGCTACACCTCGCGTTTCCGCCTCCGGCGGGGTGTGACACACATAAACACGAAAACCATGGTTGATGTGGTCATGATGGTGATGAGGTCAATGAGGCCAAACACGAGGCACATGAACACAAAAACCATGGCTGTTGTGCTCATGATGATGCTCAAGCCGATGAAGAAAAGGTGTGTCTGGTAGAGCACATTGTACAAGTGAAAGATAAGAAACATGGCTGCTGTGATTAACTAATTTAAGGTCAATTAAAAGGGGTTTTTTTTAGGGTTCTTATTATTGGGGAGGATTTGGGATATAAGTGGAAGAGGTAAAGGGTTAGGTATAGTGAGGTGGAAAGAGAAAAAAAAAAGAAACAAACTTTAATATATTTAATAGGTGGAAATTAGAGGTGGTAACCGGGTATGTGGCAGATACCGGTTGTGTAAGTGGTAAAATGCCCAATAAAGGACAAACTAGTCGGGTTTAGTAGCCAAAAGGGCTATTTTTTTTATTCGCTACGTCGAACTGTTTTTTGTGACAAGTATGATGCTTTAATATGTTATTTGCCCAAAAAAAAAAAGAAAAAAAGAAAGACATATAACAAGCTAATTTTTGACTCAGAGCAACTATTTTTTCAAAAATAAACACTAAGGCAAACGAGGCTGGAATTTATGAGCAATTGAGCATTATACTTGGATCCAAGAGTGTAAAGGAGTTGAGCTGCTCATCAGCTAATCAAGATCGACTCGACAAAAGATTCAAAAGAGTATATTCTAGTTTGGGGCTCAATGAGCTCGATCATCACACCCAATGATTGGTTATGTATGCTAGCGAAGCTAAATGAACATTAGAAATACATACATATATGTCCGGATACGTGGTGCATACATGTATAATCATAAATGTTGAGCAAGTCCGAGCCAAACTCGAAACTTCATTTCCAAATATTACTCGCCTTTAACTTTTCCGAATATTACTCACCTTTAACTCATTTTGACTTTTTATATCTTACTCACCTTTATATACATACACAAATGTTTGACTATTTATATTTATGATTTTGACAGTTGATATCTATGATAACGATCAAGGCTCAAAACGTTTGACTTTTTATATATAAGAAACCGATTCAAAATGTTTAAAGTAAGGGAAAAAAGAAAGAATTGCAAATTATGGATAAGCGCATAAGCTTATCCATCATTTGAAAAAATTTCTAAACAAGTTATCCCTTATCTTCCTTATAAGATAATCTATAGTTTTTTTCACAATCAATGTGGGACAAAATAAAAACCATATCCATTTTTCAAACTTCTTGTTTTCTCCAAATATAAGAGATGTCGGAGATCTCCGACAATCAGGAAATCTTCAACTATCAGCTCCATTCTAGACAAACGAGCATTTACCGTTAGTCCCTTCTTCTAAATTAAATGACAACATTATAATCATTTTTAAAATGTTAGACCATGGGATATGAGTTTTATTAATAGAAACTTGCTTATTCTAGGCTAAAAATGAAATCATTATTAAGAGTTAACATGAAGCTTTCACACTTGTTGAAGAAAATGCGTACATGACAAAATTCCGGTCTAAATTCTAAAAAAAATCATGAAATGAACAAATCGTACTTGAAACCAAAGGATCTCATACCATGTCAAAATTCTAGGCTAACAACGACACGTTCATTCACACATGAAACACATTGATACCTTCGGTCCAAGAACCGAAAGTATATGGTTGTTTTGTCAAAGTTAAATGTCAAATATTTACCAGTGTACTATAAAGATGCTAGCTATAACGGTACGTCATGGGAGTTGATTAATTCTTTTCGTGAGTAGATTATTGTTGACCTAGTGACATGATATGATAGTGGTTGTTTTTCATTTATTATTTTTTTATTATTTCCGACCGGGTCAACCGGTTCGACCGTCGGGTCAACCCGGGTTAACCCGGTTTCTATTTAAAAAAATTGAAAAAAAATAAAACCCGATCGGGTTTCAAGACCCAGGTTGACCTGGGTCCCTCAAAACCCAGTGGGTCTAACCGGTTAACCCGGTTTTAAAAACCCGGGTTTTTTAACCCGTTTTTGTGCCCGGGCACCGGTCCGACCAGTTGAACCGGCCTGGTCGACCCTGGTTTGAAAACATTGGCCTAAAGACCATTGGTCAGCCAAAAGAAGAAAAAAAATATACAAAATTAACATAAGATCAACCTTTTTATTATTGTATATAATGCCTATATTCATTATACAAATCTTCTGTATCTTTCTCTGGTCCACCTTTGCTAATCAAGTTTCAAAGGGTCAAAGGTCAATCTTTCTTTAAAGAATAAACTTTACTTAGCATAAAACTTTAAATGTTTTGTAAAGTAAATTTCAAAAAGCATTAATGATACGTTGTGCCAAAAAAAGTCTAAAAGAAGTGCAGAAATATGGGGCATGCCAACCCTTTCAAATCCATACTGTAATCAAATACACTATTCGACACAAAATAAAAACGGCTTAATTACCATAGGATCTTTAGATCGTGATATACGAGGAATGCTTTGGTGTACGATAGTTTACAATACAGATCTGAGGTATTCATTTCACTATGCATCCAAGTCTTGATTCAATATATTTACTTAAGTAGATCATGAACGAATTAGTGTAATACGTCAATATGAAACGATGTCGCTGTGATATGATATGTTTACTTTAGTTGTATCCAAATAATCATGTGCACGATAATGTCCACAACCGTGATTCTGTTTATAATGGTTCAATTTCTAATTATTTTGATTGTCTATGGTATCCAAATTAAGGCTGTCTACAAACTGGATCAAGAACTACCTGAAATTGTATCGAATAGAAAGTTACTGGACAAAGGTTGCAAAAGGGAAACAAATCAGCCCCTTGGATGACTTGCCAATGGGGTTATGGAGGTACGTAAATTTAAAAAGTTGATCCACGATCTGAAGAATTACGCTCTTGACTTCAGCATCATGTTCGTTACAGCAGTACCGTGCTGCAGAGCAAAACAGTAAGAGTCGTTGCAAATAATTTCTTAGTTTCGTCTTGTGTTATTTTGAGGATAGTAAAGATGAAGTGTATGAATGAACCCCTCAATACCCAATGACGTGGCTATTCGTAACGCGTGAGAATGAATTCGTGTCATCATCTAGATCTATAAGACAGTACCATTGCAATGGCGCTACCTGCCATTAAAAAGGTACTCTCGCTAATAACTTGCAAGCCCCAAAAAAAAAAAAATAAATAAAAAAAGGTTCAACACCTAACAAGATAGGTTGAAGGAGTACCTACTATACTCTTGCATTTTCATATATATCAAGCAATAGCATAGTTTGCATAGACAACTGCTTGCAGCTATTTGAATCCTTTCATTTCTGCTGAGCTTGTCAACTTAGCAATAAAATACAACTCATATCAAACATACTCGCAAAAAGTCTTATAATCAACCAGGGTGAATTTTAGAAATTAATTAGATGTTCCGGACAATCATTAACAGTTCAGCAGCCACAAACATCACCAATTCCGAGCACCATGGTCTTGTACCTTGCGCGCAAACTTCAATGTTTCAGTACGGAAAGATTCCAACTTTCGTTTCATCTTTTCATTCCTGTGAGTTAATGCGTCAATTTGCACTTTTTGCCATGCTATGATAGACTCAGAGCTGCTACACTGCTCCCATCATGTCCGTGAGAGGATTGGAGACCTGATAATAAATGTATACAACTTTTATTATATTCAGGCAAAAGAAAAGTGGCATGTAAGTTGTAACCGATACTAGTCCAGGTAAGCAAACATGTATGTTATGAACCTGGATAAGTGTTCACGCAGAGAAAACTGATCTTCTGGGACATGAAGAATGTGACTGTTGTCATTATCATTCGCAGCAACGATTAACGACGACTCGAGATTTTCCTACTTATTTTCTCCCGGGAATCTGTAATCTTCTAATGGACCACACTGCTCAGAAACCACTCCTGCCTTAGGTCCATTCTTGTCACCAAAGTTGATCGACAACATCAACAGCTACACCCTTTTTGTTTTAGCTTTATTCCAATTTCTATCAAATCATGATTAAACCAATATACCGGACTGAAAGGCAAGAAACACACACACACACACAACAGATATGATAGCTATTAGAGTCAACATACTAAACAAATAAAAAGATTTCATTAATATAGCAAATATGCATTTAGAGGCTTTTGTTTTTAAGAAACTGACCCGCACTCTTGAGTGCATCTAATATCCGCATATTACCACTGTCTACTCGTGCACCTGAGCGACAAATAAACTTAATAATTATACATAAATCAATATATATAGCCATAAAGTATTAAAGAAGCTAACCATGAATTCTAGACATGATCTTTGGAAGGTCTCTAGTAGGTTCAACCAAAATTTTAGCTTTGTTGCCCATTGCTAATATGCCCACACAATTCTCTGGATGAAACTCTAACAAAAATATTTCCAAAGACATCAACAACAATAAGACTGATAAGATTATATACCACAGACATTACAGACCATAGGTAGTTACATCTTTGGCTTCGTATCTCATTTACAACCTCATTTAGCTTCTTTGACAAGGGGTTTTCATAATGATTCAGTACCAACTGTATCAAAAAGTTTGAGTTAAACAGATGATTGATGGATCAATAGACCTTCTGAAAGTGTTACTCTAGCAAACTTCATATTTTTAAGCCACAAAAAAGCTATGCAATGAGCAAGCATATACATATGCCAACTTCGACCCATCTGCATATATATGGGTCAATTTGGGTAGTATATCACAAATGAGTCAGTTTGCTAACTTTTAAAAGCAGGCAAAATTGGAACGGGTCAAATGGCTTAAACAGGTTGAAAGCTACCAACCAAAGTCCGTTTGGACACATTACTAGAGCCGCCATTTTGCCACTATAATGATACAAGTCAAGATCAAGTGTACCTGACTGGGATTTCACTAAAAGAAGAAACGCCAAACAGTTTGGGTGTTATATCAGGATCTACAGAGCCTCCAACGTTAATGTAAATTAAGCAGTCCTCTCCATTTTCAAGAAGATAGGTCCCGTCATTGCTCACATGTTCACTAGATAGACCTTTGTGATCACTAAATCCATCGTTGACCCTTCCATTCTAACATAGTTCCAAAAAAATCTTCATAGAATCCATTGTGATAAAACAATCTGCCTACTTGGCCACTAACCAACCGAACGGATTGTCTGAGACTAAAGGATATGCCACATTGAGAAACTGACACACATTATAACTATTGAACGCCATTTCTAATAGCAACAATCCAAAACAATCTGCCAATTATTCAAAACACAAGTAAAACTGACCCACTGTTACTAACAGCAACTAAACTTTACTCCACTCTCGTCAATTGATACTACGATCCTAAGTAAAATAAATTAGTAAACACCTTTAAAGTCCACAACTAAAAGAAATTAGATGAAACATTGCATCAAACACATTATAGAAATTTGAATTATCCCTTCATTTGTTTGAATTTTCTAACTCTATCAACAATTTTCTGTATGTTTACCCGTTTCGAAACTGCTGTCTTCTTCTATCTTTTCTTATTAGATCCTCTTTCTATTCTTATTTGATAACAATCTACACTGTTAACAATGGAGATTAATGGTGAAAGCAGAACAGAAATGTGAAGGTTACAGTGCTATTTATAGCTACAACTGAGTACACGAGGCTATTTACATTGAATGACAATCTACTGCTGCATATCTGCTTTATTCAGGACAAAAGAAAAACATAAAAATTTCTTAAACTTTATGACTTATGACTAGACATCATACAAAATTGATCAAGCATTAAGTTACTGATACACCCATCTGCATCCAAATCCGATCATCCACCGACAATAAATCTTTCACTTGCGGCATTGTTGGCCTTTCGTGTGGGTTGTAGTTCAAACATGCCCGTGTGACATTCAAAATTAAATGAGCTAGTTTCTCAACAAGAGGTGATGGTCGTGGAATCCGTCTATCTCCTACATTGGCAAGCTCTACATGGAAGGAAACATGAGAATAAAAAAAAAAATGATATATCAGATCATGATTAAGAGAAATCTGAAACTTGAGAATTAGTACGTATACTATATGTAACTTTTAAAATATATGGTAGTTACCTGGTGCAATATAGCCATAGGTGCCTACAACCGCAGTCCAATTGGATGAATCCAGCTTTAGAAGCTTCGCTGTTCCGAAATCCGAGATATGCGCCTCATAATGAGAATCGAGAAGGATATTAGCTCCAGAAATGTCTCTATGAATTATAGGTGGTGTGCAATCATGGTGCATATAAGCCAAACCATTCGCTACAGCCCTAACAATTCTCACCCTTTTCAGCCAATCAATTTCCTTTGCTGTGATATCGCTACTCAAGAGTGATTTTAGACTTCCCTTCTCAAGATATTCGTAAATCAAAAATGAGTGACGAGCATGGAAGCAGTATCCAAAGAGTTTAACTATGTTTCTGTGCCTTATGTTTGTCAATGCTCGTACCTCATTTAGGAAGCCTTGATCGTCATTATCAGATGATGAATGAAGTTTCTTGACAGCTACTAAATTGTTGGGTGGTAACACAGCTTTATACACAGTACCATATCCTCCCATCCCAATACAAAATGCATCATCAAAATCATTTGTTGCCTTGATGATTTCATCATACATCGCCTGTCCATCAAAACTTGTTATTGCGAAAAATTTACCACCTTCTTTGCGTGATGGTATCTGTGGAGAAGTTCTCTTTCTACGTCGATAAGCAATCAGGCAACACATGAATAAACCAAGTAAAAGGACCGCAAAAATTGGGATCACAGTTACAAGGATGAGCATATGATGAAAATGATTATTTTTTTTCATTACTATTTGACTTTCACAAACTTTCAAACTTGTAACATTTCCACACAAACCATCATTTCCTTGTAATACTTCTCCAGACACATTTAGAAAGACATCATAAGGGGGAACGGGACCTGTGAGCTCATTGTAAGACAGGTCTATTTCAATCCCTCTTGGCAAGTTAATGAAACCATTAGGAATAGAACCAGATAGCTTATTGTGAGAAAGATTCATCATTAGCAGACTTTTTAAACTTCCAATTTCTGATGGTATCTCTTCTGTGACTGAATTCCAAGATAAATCAAGAACATTGAGTTGCCTTAATTTACCGATCTCCGATGGGATCTTTCCACTGAGCTTGTTATTATTAAGATATATGTGAGTGATTAGTACCCAATCACCAATATATCTTTGTAATGACCCATTTAACCTATTTTTGGATAGGTCAAGAGTAAGGACGTCATTCAGTGATCCAAGCTCTTGAGGTATAACACCTGAAAGGTTGTTATGGCTCAAGTTTAAATTTAACAAATTTTTCATCTCCCCAAACTCCTTTGGAATCTGACCAACCAAATGATTAGAAGAAAGATCAAGCACTTGAATTGAATTCCCAAACTCCGGTGGTATGCTACCGCTGATGTTGTTATATCCCATCATTAGTGTAGTCAAATTTTTGCATTTACCCCAGTTATGAGATAGTTGTCCATGAAATTTATTATGACTGACATCTAAGAAATTTAAGCTTGGGTAGACACCAAAACTATTTGATATATCTCCACAAAATTGATTAAATCGAAATCTTGCTCTTATTAAGTTGGGGCAATTCTGTAGCCCTCTTGGTATCGGACCAGAGAATTGATTATGACTTACAGATAAATATTGAAGCTTTCCCCCTTGGCACAAATCATCAGGCAATTGACCTGATAGTTGATTTTCCCTCAAATCTAATTCAGTGAGAGACTTCATATTCCCAAATTCAATTGGAATGGGTCCAGAGAGTTGATTTCCCCACAAATAAAGCATATTCAAAGACTTCAAGCCACCCAATGATGAAGGGATTGAACCATTGAGTTGATTATTGCTTAATTCTAAATATGTTAGAGACTTCATATTCCCTAATTCAATTGGAATGGGTCCAGAGAGTTGATTTCCCCACAAATTAAGGAAATTCAAAGACGACAAGTCACCCAACGATGAAGGGATTGAACCATTGATTTGATTTTCGCTCAAATCTAATTCACTGAGAGACTTCAAATTCCCTAATTTAATTGGAATGGGTCCAGAAAGTTGATTTTGCCACAAATAAAGGAGTTTCAAAGACGTCAAGTCACCCAACGAAGAAGGAATTGAACGGCTGAGTTGATTGTAATTCAATTGTAAATCAGTTAGAGACTTCAAATCACCCAACGATGAAGGGATTGAACCAGTCAAATTGTTTCCGAAAAGTTGCAAAACGGTTAACTGGCTTAGTACACCAGTGGTAGGTGGAATGACACCAGAAAACTGATTAGTTGAAAAATCAAGATAGACAAGTTTGGACAGGAGTCCGATTTCTGGTGGGATGGGACCAAAGAAGCTGTTTACACTAAGCTCAAAATGAGTAAGGTTTCCCAGAATAGAGAATGGGAATTGGTGAAGCGTACCTTTTAACTCAGATGTCGAGAGGTTCAACCTGTTAATGTTCCCATCAGCATTGCAAGCAATTCCAAACCAAGAAGGGCACGAAGCAGGTGCACTAGTATTTGTTGGAAGGCGTGTCCAAGAAGATACAATTTGGGAGTTGTTTGGGATTCTAAGGCTTGCTTTCCATTTTAAAAGAGCATTTGCTTCCTCCAAAGAAGCAGAAGTAAAGCTTGGTACAAATGAGAGAGCAATGAGTAGTAGAGCTAGAGATAAAAGTAAGAAGTTTGAAGAAGCCATTTCTTGCTTTTGCATGTTTTTTTTCTATGAAGTGAAGGGTCGTATGTCTTTATTTATACTTGAGCTACCCTTTTCTCATAAATCAAATTTCCAATTCTCATAAATTAAATATTAGGTGGTGTCATTCTTCCTTTCCACATCACTTTCTTCTAATAGGAGCATAAAATATTAAACCGTTAAGAATACGGGCAAGTTCTTTTCTTTTTTTTATTGCTAATCCAAACTTTATTGACAATATGGTATATTAGTGCTTTCTTCTAATTGGAGCATAAAATTGTAAATGTTTTCTAAAAAAAATTTCCAAAACCACTAATGATACTTTGTGCCAAAAAGTCTAAAAGTAGTGCAGAAATATAGAAAAGCCCAGAAATGTAACTGCATCTTTTTATTTAGTTTTGAGGATATCACGTTACTCATTGGCAATAAATTCGTTGAAGATATGATTTATTGCATCTACAGATTTGATTTTTATTTGTTGAGTTTAATTGCTAATGCGAGTTCAGAAAGCGGATCATCATTTGTTGGTTATTAATCAACATTAACTTTATTGCTCGTAAGGTGCTTGATGAAATGCCTAGTAAAGAATCGCAATTCATTGATGTTTTGGTTTCAATGCTAGTTGGACATATGGATAGCGTTGTTTAGGACGACGGGTAGTGTTAAGGCCTCAAAACATCATAGCGACATAGTGTAATATAAGCTAGTGTAATAGTCCAATGTCAATAAGCATTGAACATAAGAGTTTTTTTTGGAATAATGATTGATTGATATTTATAAAATGATATTTATATAGTCTTCATGGTAAATTCTTAATCGATGTCATCTTTTTATCTGATACGGTTTGTTGTATTATGTTCAGGTGAAAGGAAAAAAAAAGTGCTTGAACTGCATGTAAAATCATGTTCCGTGAGAAATCAAATTGATCACGAACAGGGAAAGAACGAGCGTCAGGTATCCATAATATATTAGCTTTTGTGTTCTGTGCTTTAGTTTCAGATCATCTAAATGAAGGGTGACGCATTTTAAGACCAATGAAAAGTCAGAGAATGCTGCAACGTTGTTAGGATGGCAGCACGAGCTTGAAAGCATTACACAGAGGCAAAAAGTGCGATGTAAAAACATTAGGTACAAGATACTAAAATCTAATGAAAAAATGAAGTATCATGCCGTTATGATACTATGGCATACTTTCCTTTAGAGTGACACTATATCTATTTTTTTCTCTCGTGTCGAAAGGGCATCATTGTTAGTTATCAATTTCTTGTTATGAAAGTTCAGTTTTGAGGCAAATGGTGTATATCCTTCTTACTGTTTTGTATAAAATTGATTTGAATGATGATTCCATTTGTATTACAGATTGAGAAATTCATGTTTCACATCCAAAAAATTGCTAACTGGGGTAGGTTGCTCATACAAGAACGGTAATAGGCCACTTCTTAACTGAATTCTATGTTGCAACTACATAATTGATGTTCTCAAAATTTGTATTCAACTTTTTGTTATTTCAAGTCCATTATAATGAAGACCAACATTTTTATCAGTTTTTTTATTGTAAATTTCTTGATCGTTACAATTCCCATTTGAAGCAATCTCTTATAAAAGAAGTCAATGGCATGTGTAATTCTTATATATCTAAGCGTAATATATTTATTTGTGTGTGTTTACATGCTCATATCGGTGTCTTTAAAGTTCTTTATTATGTAAGATTGAATATTTTAAAAAAGCAGGAAAGAGAGATAAATATTGTGATATAACATTGAATATTAATGAAGTACTTCCGTTGATAATAGGTAAAGGTCCAGTTTTAGTGTTTCTTTGGGCCTGATCACTTGCAGAACACAGATTTCTCTTGCATAAAGTTCTTTGTTTTCATACTAATCTCGATTTACAAACTTAAGTACATGGTAATAACAAAGACCACATGTCAAATAGAACAGGTTACTACTTATCCCAGATACACCAGCAACATCAATAGTAGCCAACGTAATCCCAAAAAGATAGTTATACATGTAAATTATCAATCATTCATATCATGATGTAAGACACGCCACACTCAGTTACCAAACAGAATTTCGTATCATTTTTCGTAATTACCAAACAGAACATATGCAAACTATGTGTTTAAATTAGAATGTGGGTTCCATTACTTAAGTTAACCACTTATATTTTTCAGTCGCTTATGTAAAGGTCCATGGACGACTGTATTATTTCTAATAGCTAACATTGCACTTGCATAGCACATATGTAAAGGTGACAATTTTAACTTAATCATCTGGAATCATATATATCATTTTGAGTTTTCTTCTTTGATTCATAACAGATTAGACCGGTATTACTTATAAAGAAACGGATAAAAATGAAAGAGGCTATATATATAGGTTTCAAAATTAACAAACATTCATTAAAGGAGATTAGTCTTTTTGATAAATCAAACACATTATATGACAAACTAGACTTATTACAAGTACTTTTATAATTGCTAATTAGCCCATATGAGATTTTACTCCAAAATCAATTGGAAGTAGAGAGATTAACCCATAAAACTTATAAGTAACTCCATCTTTTTCCGATGTGGGGAAGTGGGACTAAGTTCGCACCAAAGATTTTTCTCTTGTGTTGTGTATCTTTATGCCTATATAACGACCTAACATCGTGACGGTTGCCCAACATATTTGACATTGTTGGTAGACATGATATAACTTCTCCAGGATGCTTTTGTTGGACGTTAATTGCATAAGTCTTGTTGGACAAGGTTTAATTTGTAACAAACGGAAGCCAAGGGGCTGAACATGTTAAGTGGATAGTTAATAACCGTTTAGCGGTTATAGGTAGTTAAAGTTAGTTACAGGAAGTTAGTTAAAATCGTTGTACCTGTTCATGAAGGGTCACGACGGTTCATTAGAACCCCTGATATATGTAGTACGATGTAACGTTTTAAAGTATTTCTCAATAACAATATAACAGATTATGTTGTTTATAATAAAGAATCAATTCTTGTAAATCTTGTTCATAATATCGATCCTGGAATCATCAAATAACCTGTGCAAATAACCTGTGTATCAGTGGTATCAGAGCCAAAGGTTCCAAGATTGCAAGAATTTGTTTCACTTCTAATCATATTGATCAAAAGGCCAACGGTTGTTTCATCTCATAAAACTAGGGAATGAAGAACACGGAAGTAGAGGACACCAATTACTGTTACTTTGATATGTGTGAAAGAAATGAAAGAACGGGAACTATATTACTGTTTGGTTTTTATTTGAACCAAGAACAGTAAACGAGAAAGGGAGAAAGAGCACGCTGGGAACAAGGAGTTTCTCGGTGGGAAGAGTGTTTATTTCAAAACAGAAATGACACCTAAATAATTAGGAGACGCAAAGGAGATAGTGCACAGAAAGAAAATTATACAGGGACTTTGTTGGTAACTGTAATAACGCAGCAACAAAGAAGGAAAACTCTTTACTCTTGGAAGGATAGCGTGGAACAAGAGAGAAGAGACTGTTTGTTGTAATTTCTGGAAATGCGACAACAAACAAGAAAGAAGGAAACAATATTGTTCAAGGTTTTTGTTGGTAACTGCATAAATGCAGCAACAAAAAGGAAAAGCTCTTGATGCTTGAAAGGATAGCATGGAACAAGAGTAGTATAGCGCTAAGGTTCTTTTGTGGTTCCCTGTTAAAGCGACACTGGAAAGGAACAAACAATCGTTTGAGAAGGAAAACGAGTGGGTAAAGAACTTTGTGAAACTGGGTTAAACAAGACACAAAGGGAAGGAAGTACGCGGGGTTAAAACGTGAGCAATGAACGTTGTTGTGGAAAAGGGTTTGTGATATTACCAAGAAGGAAAAGAGTACTCAAGGATTATTTGTGGAAAACGCATCGAGGCGACACAAGGATACAACAACAACGAGAAAGAATAAAAACAAACATATCGTTTGTTTTTGGTTGTGGATATCGTAAGGGGTATCAAGGATTGTGTGAAGGAAAGGGATTGAATTTCGAAGGAAAATAAACAAAGACAACGTAGAGAACTTGAAAGGAGACCGTGAACAATCTAATTTGGTTGGAAGGATACCGTGAACAAGAAAGAATCTAGGAGACGTTGTAGAGACGAAATCAAGCCAACATACAAAGAGAAACAAAGCAACGCGTAGTCTGGTATACACAGAGAAAAAGGAAGGAAGAAATTTTGTTTAGGGTTTGTTGGAAAGAAAAACAATTCGAAAACAAATCAAAAGGAGACCGTAAGTATTGCTATTGGTTTATTGGAAAAAAAACACTTCGACAACAAAAAGGAAGAGGCAGAGGGTTTGTCTTGTTAGTGTACGAATTGGGTTGGAAACAAAAACAACAACGAGGCAAGAAACAAGTTGAAACAACTTGGGTAAACAACGAGTTGTTTGAAAACGGTGATACTAACGCGGAGAAGAGCATGGAGACTCGAAGAACAAGACTTAAACAATTAGGGAGGAATTGTTGGACGTTAATTGCATAAGTCTTGTTGGACAAGGTTTAATTTGTAACAAGCGGAAGTCAAGGCGCTGAACATGTTAAGTAGATAGTTAGTAACCGTTTAGCAGTTATAGGTAGTTAAAGTTAGTTACAAGAAGTTATTTAAAATCATTGTACCTGTTCATGAAGGGTCACGATGGTTCATTAGAACCCCTATATATATGTAGTACGATGTAACGTTTTAAAGTGTCTCAATAACAATATAACAGATTATGTTGTTTATAATAAAGAATCAATTCTTGTAAATCTTGTTCATAATATCGATCCTGGAATCATCAAATAACCTGTGTATCAGCTTTCCCATAATCACTTCTAGTGTAACAACTCCAAAACTATACACATCGCATTTCTCTATCGCTTCCATCATATAAGCAAGCTCTACATGGAAGGAAACATGAGAATACCAAAATAATTGTTATATCAGATAAATCTTAAACTTGAGAAGAAGTTTGAAATATATGGTAGTTACCTGGTGCAACATAGCCATAGGTGCCTACAACCGCAGTCCAATTGAATAAATCCAACTTTAAAAGCTTTGCTGTTCCAAAATCCGAGATATGTGCCTCATAATCAGAATCGAAAAGGATATTAGCTGCAGAAATGTCTCTATGAATTATAGGTGGTGTGCAATCATGGTGCATATAAGTCAAGCCATTCGCTACAGCCCTAACAATTCTTACCCTTTTCAGCCAATCCATTTCCTTTGCTGCGATATCGCTACTTAAGAGCGATTTTAGACTTCCCTTCTCAAGATATTCGTAAATAAAAAATGAGTAATGAGCATGGAAGCAATATCCATAGAGTTTAACAATGTTTATGTGCCTTATGTTTGTTAATGCTCGTACCTCATTTAGGAAGCCTATATGATCGTCATTCTCAAATGATGAATGAAGTTTCTTTATTTATTTTTTTTAATTTTTTTTTTGGGTAAAAGGTCAATGACCCGGTAAATATATTACTCCAAAAAACGTTTAAGTACAAAGGATATGGGTGAATCCCATATCTCAGCCCGTTACATAGGCGAAAAGCTAACATCAGAATCCTATGAAGATAACATTTACTTCCTACCAAGGCCTTGGAGCTTGATACCATACGTGTCGTAATAGGCATCCAAATTACCTGGAAGATCGTAAACCTGATCCGCATAGTTATCATAACCATACTCATTAAAGTCATCTTCTCGATCATGACCACCACCAAATAAGTTACTCGACTCATCAAAGGTGTTTACAACCTCCTCATCATCACTGTCGGAGACAACAATCTCTCCCACCTTAGAGAATGGGTTAACCCTCTTAATAGATGAAGTAGACGGAAGATCCTTTTTACCAGGATAATCAACCTTTTTAATAGGATTACCAGCATCATCAACAAGAGTAGCTTTCCCATCCATAAGAAGCCTTTCAAGCTCCCTAAATTTCTCAACAATAGGGGTATGGTCAACCTCGTTAGCTTCCATTGAATCACTCACAAGCGGTTCTTGTGATACATTCCCGGTCTTAACAGCCCCAACCTCCATAGCTTCCATTGAACGACCAGAATCCACTATATCTGTAGGAGTACCACATTCATCAGTATCGATCACATTAAGTGCATCAAACGGGTTTGATGTAGCAATCGTCGTCCCACTCATACTAGCCACTTCAGTGGCTTTCATCTTAGAATTATCCACCTGCTTGGGATTAGGGGGTGCTTTAGGTTGATACCGAAACTTAGGCCCCACACCCGGTTTGTTAAAACCTCCCTTACCAGGAACACTTGTACCACCATTCCTACCCTTATTCTTGTTACTTGCAATTTGGAAACCATCAGTAACACTTTGTTTAGGCTGAGTAGACGGTGGAACAGATTTAGGACAGTCAAGCAGCGTATGACCAAACCGTTTATACGTATCACATCTTGGTGGTTTCCATTCATATTCAACCCAGATCTTTTCAATAGTAGAACCCGATCCATCCAGTAAGGGTATCTCCACAGTGAGGCTTTCTCGAAGAGCCTTATCCGCACGAACCTCAATCAAGCACCTAGCAAAACTACTACGGCCCCAGGAATCCAAGCACATTTGACTAGTGTAAGAATCTAGCATTTTCGGAGTACCAATCAATGTAGCAAGGAGACTGAGACCATCATCAGAAAACATAGCAAGAGGAACATCATGAAATTTAACCCACACCAGAATGTTAGTCAAATCCTCTTTAAGCAGATTAGTATTCAACGTCCAAGTTTTAAGAATAATTGGCACATTCCTAATCATCCACGGTCCGTTTTCAAGAACATCAACAACACCTTTACGCGTGGAAAACTTAAAGAAAAAGAAGACCTTAGTATTCATTATAAACTTTTGAATACCATACTTGGCCCACGTATTACGAACATAATAATCAACGACCAGAAAAGCAATACGTTTACCAAGAAAATAACCATAAAGGGTATTATCAAATTTAGAGTTTACCTCCTCCACTACTTTCAGAGGAACAGAGAGATCCACCTCAGTAGACTTGTTACTACATTCCAACCTACGAAAATTAGGCTTGTGCTTCAGAACAAAGCACCCGCATATGAAACCGGCTTCGCAAATTGAACCTTGGGAGACGAATTACTAACACCACGCATAGCCTCTTCAAAATTCTTGCACGCCGCCAAAACAACCGGATCACGACTTGGCTCAGCATCATTCCCACAAGTTGCACCAAAACAACCGGAGACGAATGAAGTTTCTTGACAGCTACTAAATTGTTGGGTTGTAACACAGCTTTATACACAGTACCATATCCTCCCATCCTAATACAAAATGCATCATCAAAATCATTTGTTGCCATGATGATTTCATCATACATCGCCTGTCCATCAAAACTTGTTATTGAGAAAAATTTGCCACCTTCTTCGCTGATGGTATCTGTGGAGAAGTTCTCTTTCTACGTCGATAAGCAATGAGGCCACACATGAATATACCAAGTAAAAGAGCCGCAGAAAGTGGGACCGTAGTTATAAGGATGAGCTTATGATGAAAATGATTAGTTTTATTCATTATCTTTTGACTTTCACAAAGTTTCAAACCTGTAACATTTCCACACAGATAACGATTTCCATGTAATGCTTCTCCAGACACATTTAGAAAGACAGCATAAGGGGGAACCGGACCTGTGAGATCATTGTAAGACATGTCTATATCAATCCCTCTTGGCATCTTACTAAAACCATTAGGAATAGAACCAGATAGCTTATTGTGAGAAAGATTCATCATTTCCAGACTTTTTAAACTTCCAATTTCCGATGGTATCTCTTTTGTGAGTGAATTCCAAGATAAATCAAGAATGTTGAGTTGACGTAATTTACCGGATCTCTGATGGGATCTTTCCGTCGAGCTTGTTATTACTAAGATATGTGTGAGTGATTTGTACCCAATCACCAATATATCTTTGTAATGACCCGTTTAACCTATTTTTGGATAAGTCAAGAGTAAGGAGGCCATGCAGTGATCTAAGTTCTTAGGTATAACACGTGAAAGTTTGTTATCGCTCAAGTTTAAATTTAACAAACTTTTCATCTCCCCAAACTCCTTTGGAATTTGACCAACCAAATGATTAGAAGCAAGATCAAGCACTTGAATTTGAATTTCCAAGCTCCGGTGGTATGCTTCCACTGATGTTGTTATATCTTATCTTTAATGTAGTCAAGTTTTTGCATTTACCCCAGTTATGAGATAGTTGACCATGAAATTTATTATGACTGACATCAAAGGAATATATGCTTGCGTAGACACCAAAACTATTCGATATATCTCCACGAAATTTGTTAAAATGAAAGCTTACTCTTATTAAGGTGGAGCAATTCCGTAGCCCTCTTGGAATAGGACTAGAGAGTTGATTTTCACTTACTAAAAAGTATTCAAGCTTTCCCCCTTGGCACAAATCACCAGGCAATTGGCCAATCAACTGATTTGTGCTCAGAAACAGCTGAAACGATTGTAGACTTCCGATTCCTTGTGGTATAGGACCGGATAACTTGTTGACATCGAGAAACAGATATTGAAGGCTTCTCAGGTTTTTTAACGATGAAGGAATTGAACCATCGAGTTGATTTTCACTCAAACCTAAGTTAGTGAGAGACTTCAAATTCCCTAATTCAGGTGGAATGGGCCCAGTAAGTTTGTTTTTGTACAAATAAAGGGTATTCAAAGACTTCAAATAACCCAATGATGAAGGAATTGAACCACTGAGTTGATTTTCGTTCAACTCTAAACCAGTGAAAGACTAATTCAATTGGAATGGGTCCAGAGAGTTGATTTTTGTACAAATAAAGGATATTCAAAGACTTCAAATCACCCACGATGAAGGGATTGAACCATTGAGTTGATTTTTGCTCAAATCTAATTTACTGAGAGACTTCATATTCCCTAATTCAATTGGAATGGGTCCGGACAGTTGATTTGTGTGCAGATAAAGGAAATTCAAAGACGTCAAATCACCAAACGATGAAGGGATTAAACCATGGAGTTGATTTACGGCCAATTCTAAATCAGTTAAAGACTTCATAATCCCTAATTCAATTGGAATGGGTCCACAGAGTTCATTTGTGTGCAGATAAAGGATATTCAAAAACTTCAAATCAACCAACGATGAAGGGATTGAGCCATTGAGTTGATTTTCGCTCAAATCTAACTTCATATGTCTTTATTTATACTTGAGCAACCCTTTTGCTCATAAATTAATTTCCAATTCTCAGAAATTAAATTTTAGGGGGTGTCATATTATTCCACAAGATTTTTTGACTTGGGAAACTAGAGCAAAACCCAGGTTCAACACAGGCGTTATAAGTAGATAATGACGGTAAATGCAAGAAGATTTGTATAAATTACTGCACAATTTGGACTCAGGTAAAAAATATGCCAATACAAAATATAAGAAAGCATGCACAAACAACTCCAAACACTTCGGTTTGTGAAAAGTTATAATTAAAAGACTAACATGCATATAAACATATATTAATTAAAGTATCATTCTAAGTTGTGTTGAGCTATGTTGACAGTTTTGCGAATTAAGTTTATTTGGCCAAACCATCTTACAACATCATTGTCTAACAGCCAAAAGACCATTGGTCAGTCAGAAAAAGAAAAAATATACAAAATTAACATAAGATCAACCTTTTTATTATTGTATATAGTGGCTATATTCAATATACAAATCCTCTGTATCTTTCTCTGGTCCACCTTTGTTAATCAAGTTTCAAAGGGTCAAAGGTCAATCTTTCTTTAAAGAATAAACTTTACTTAACAGTTAACACCCAAGAAATTTACACTGACATGATTTCACCTTTATTTGTTAATTTCTAATCAACGACAACCTCTCCATACCGACCCACATAACCCAAACTTTTTTGACAGTATGGTAAAGTAAGTCTTTACACCCCCCCCCCCCCCCCAAAAAAAAAAAAAAAAGGTAAATGAATTGGGGCATAAAACTTTAATTGTTTTGTAAAGTAAATTTCATAAAGCATTAATGATACGTTGTGCCAAAAAAGTCTAAAAGAAGTGCAGAAATATGGAGCACGCCAACCCTTTCAAATCCATACTGTAATCAAATACACTATTTGACACAAAATAAAAACGGCTTAATTACCATTGGATCTTTATATGATGATCGATATACCTAGAAAATTCCAGTAGTTTGATACCCTGTTTCATGATTGAAAATAAAAGAAGCAAATACACTCAAATGTACATGTAACACAATAAACAAGATGCATGTGTTCCTTATACAAAGAAAACGCAACATGGAGAACAAATAAACTTCATATATGATATATGCATTTCGTGGGTTGGTACTGGGCAACCAAATATCATTATCTGCCAAAGAAAAAAGTAAAGGTACAAATTTAAAACTTTATTCAACATATTCAGGGAAAGGCCAGGTATTAAAAGTTTGATAAAATGAAAGATTGTGAATAAGAAATTAAAAGCATAAGGATAGGAGATAATATTCAATTCAATCAATTAATATTTTGGTTACAATATTAAAATGGTGATAAGAAGTTTTCATGTTTTCAATGAAGATGTAGTGGGAAAAGCATGTTTTTGAATTTAAACTTTGCCTGGAAAAAAAGCAAGAAATAGATTGTTTTAGATACCGGAAAAAGGAATAAAGTCATGTGAGCTCAAAAACAAACTAATAGAGGTACATTGTACTCATTGTTTCAACAAAATCCTTTAAACATAACGTACTACGAAAAAATTTGATGTATAAATATTTGAACAAAATTTTGACGATGACAATTCCTCTTGGAGGATTAGAAGTGCCACATCGAACAATGCATATAAAGAAACCACATACACCGACATATATTTGATCGAGAGTGAAGATTACTAGAATAAATGTTATAAACATCACAAAAATAGTATAATTCAGCAGTGCATTGGATCTTTTACCACGAGCCTTCAACATAACTAAAAAGTATAATTACACTCTACAAACAAATTAAAAAAAAAAAAAAAAAAAAAAAAAAAAAAAAAAAAAAAAAGTGCATTCAATATTTATGTACATGCTAGTTTTGCAATTCACGGCCATTTTTATTCTCGAAATAACCCTTCGCATAACTAATAAGTGTTTTTTTTTCTTATACTTGCAAATTATCATAGCAATAACACATTTTATTTGGCTAATAGCCCAACCTTTTGTTAAAAATAGTCGCCCTAAAAAGGATACCAAAAAATAAAAGAAGGAAAGAATCAAAAAGAAAAAAATTATCCCTTAAACACTCCAACTTAAAACCTGTTTTGTATCCTACATGTTTCCAAAACATCCTTATTTATTGACAAAATGTTTATTTCCAAAACATCCTTTATTTCTATTTATTGACAAAATATTTCATTTCTAATAAGACACGTAAAGTCAAAAAGGTATCACTTTTATTTATTGACAAAATGTTTATTTCTAAATAGACACATAAAGTCAAAAAGGATATCACACATCACTTATGTTATGGTCTTCCCTTATTTTTATTTAGGAGAATTGCATATATATATCTTTTTAAAGCTTTATAATTACAATTGTATCTAACATAAACTAACAAGATAGGTTGAAGGAGTACCTACTATACTCTTGCATTTTCATATATATCAAGCAATAGCATTGTTTGCATAGACAACTGCTTGCAGCTATTTGAATCCTTTCATTTCAGCTGAGCTTGTCAACTTCGCAATAAAATACAACTCAGATCAAACATACTCGCAAAAAGTCTTATAATCAACCAGGGTGAATTTTAGAAATTAATTAGATGTTCCGGACAATCATTAACAGTTCAGCAGCCACAAACATCACCAATTCAGAGCACCGTGGTCTTGTACCTTGCGCACAAACTTCAAGGATTCAGTATGCAAAAATTCCAACTTTTGCTTCAGCTTTTCATTCCTGTGAGTTAATGCCTAAAGTTGCGCTTTTTCCCATGCTATGATAGACTTGGAGCTGCTACACTGCTCGCATCATGTCCGTGAGAGGATTGGAGACCTGATATAAAATGTATACAACTTTTATTATATTCAGGCAAAAGAAAAGTGGCATGTAACCGATACTAGTCCAGGTAAGCGAACATGTATGTTATGAACCTTGATAAGTGTTTACGCAGAGAAAACTGATCTTCTGGGACATGAAGAATGTGACTGTTATTATCATTCGCAGCAACGATTAACGACGACTCAAGATTTTCCTAGTTATTTTCTCCCGGGAATCTGTAATCTTCTAATGGACCACACTGCTCAGAAACCACTCCTGCCTTAGGTCCATTCTTGTCACCAAAGTTGATCGACAACATCAACAGCTACACCCTTTTTTTTTAGCTTCGTTCCAATTTCTCTCAAATCATGCTTAAACCAATATACCGGACTGAAAGGCAAGAAACACACATACACACAACAGATATGATAGCTATCAGACTCAACATACTAAACGAATAAAAGATTTCATTAATATAGCAAATATGCATTTAGAGGCTTTTGTTTTTATGAAACTGACCCGCACTCTTGAGTGCATCTAATATCCACATATTGCCACTGTCTACTCGTGCACCTGAGCAACAAATAAACTTAATAATTATACATAAATCAATATATATAGCCATAAAGTATTAAAGAAGCTAACCATGAATTCTAGACATGATCTTTGGAAGATCTCTAGTAGGTTCAACCAAAATTTTAGCTTTGTTGCCCATTGCTAATATGCCCACACAATTCTCTGGATGAAACTCTAACAAAAATATTTCCAAAGACATCAACAACAATAAGACTGATAAGATTATATACCACATACATTACATACCGTAGGTAGTTACATCTTTGGCTTTTACAACCTCATTTAGCTTCTTTGACAAGGGGTTTTCATAATGATTCAGTACCAACTGTATCGAAAAGTGTTACTCTAGCAAACATCAGATTTTTAAGCCACAAAAAAGCTATGCAATGAGCAAGCAACAGATGCCAACTTCGACCCATTTGCATACAAATGAGTCAGTTTTGCTAACTTTTAAAAGCGGGAAAAATTGGAACAGGTCAAATGGCTCAAACAGGTTGAAAGCTACCAACCAAAGCCCATTTAGACACATTACTAGAGCCGCCATTTTGCCAGTATAATGATACAAGTCAAGATCAAGTGTACCTGACTGGGATTTCACTAAAAGAAGAAATGCCAAACAGTTTGTGTGTTATATCAGGATCTACAGAGCGTCCAACGTTAATGTAAATTAAGTATTCCTCTCCATTTTCATGAAGATAGATCCCGTCATTACTCACATGCTCACTAGATAGACCTTTGTGATCACTAAATCCATCGTTGACCCTTCCAAAAAAACCTTCATAGAATCCATTGTGATAAAACAATCTGCCTACTTGGCCGCTAACCAACCGAGTGATTTGTCTGAGACTAAAGGATATGCCACATTATAGCAACAATCCAAAACAGTCTGCCAATTATTCAAAACACAAGTAAAACTGACACACTGTTACTAACAGCAACTAAACTTTATTCCACTCTCGTCAATTGAGACTACGAACCTAAGTAAAATAAATTAGTAAACACCTTTAAAGTCCACAACTAAAAGAAAATTAGATGAAACATTGCATCAAACACATTATAGACATTTGCATTATCCCTTCATTTGTTTGAATTTTCTAACTCTATCAACAATTTTCTGTATGTTTACCCGTTTCGAAACTGCTGTCTTCTTCTATCCTTTCTTATTAGATCCTCTTTCTATTCTTATTTCATAACAATCTACACTGTTAACAATGGAGGTTAATGGTGAAAGCATAACAGAAATGTTAAGGTTACAATGCTATTTATAGCTACAACTAAGTACACGAGGCTATTTACATTGAATGACAATCTACTGCTGCATATCTGCTTTATTCAGGACAACAGAAAAACATAAAAATTTTCTTAAACTTTATGACTGATGACTAGACATCATAAAAAATTGATTAAGCATTAAGTTACTGATACACCCATCTTCATCCAAAGCCGATCATCCACTGAGAATAAATCTTTGACTTGGCGCATTGTTGGCCTTTCCTGTGGGTTGTCGTTCAAACATGCCCTTGTGACATTCAAAATTAAATGAGCTAGTTTCTCAACTAGAGATGATGGTCGTCGTGTAATCCGTCTATCTTCTACATTGGCTAGCGATAGATCATCAGCAGACAATGTTGGTAGACATGATAAAAGTTCTCCAGGATGCTTTCCCATAATCACTTCTAATGCAACAACTCCAAAACTATACACATCGCATTTCTCTGTCGCCACCATCGTATAAGCAAGCTCTACATGGAAGGAAACATGAGAATACAAAAAAATTGTTATACCAGATCATGATTAAATGCAACATAGATAAATCTGAAACTTGAGAAGAAGTATGTATATATAGCTAACTTTAAAATATATGGTAGTTACCTGGCGCAATATAGCCATAGGTGCCTACAACCGCAGTCCAATTGGATGAATCCAGCTTTAGAAGTTTCGCTGTTCCAAAATCCGAGATATGTGCCTCATAATCAGAATCCAGAAGGATATTAGCTGCAGAAATGTCTCTATGAATTATAGGTGGTGTGCAATCATGGTGCATATAAGCCAAACCATTTGCTACAGCCCTAACAATTCTTACCCTTTTCAGCAAATCCATTTCCTTTGCTGTGATATCGCTACTTAGGAACAATTTTAGACTTCCCTTCTCAAGATACTCTTAAATCAAAAATGAGTGACGAGGATGGAAGCAGTATCCATAGAGTTTAACTATGTTTCTGTGCTTAATGTTTGTTAATGCTCGTACCTCATTTAGGAAGCCTTGATCGTCATTCTCAGATGATGAATGAAGTTTCTTGACAGCTACTAAATTGTTGGGTTGTAACACAGCTTTATACACGGTACCGTATCCTCCGATCCCAATACAATATGCATCATCAAAATCATTTGTTGCCTTGATGATTTCATCATACATCGCCTGTCCATCAAAACTTGTTATTGAGAAAAATCCGCCACCTTCTTCGCCCGATGGTTTCTGTGGAGAAGTTCCCTTTCTACGTCGATGAGCAATGAGGCCACACGTGAATAAACCAAGTAAAAGAGCCGCTAAAAGTGGGACCGTAGTTACAAGGATGAGCTTATGATGAAAATGATTGTTTTTCTTCATTATCTTTTGACTTTTACAAAGTTTTAAATGTGTAACATTTCCACACAGACCATCATTTCCTTGTAATGCTTCTCCAGACACATTTAGAAAGACAGCATAAGGGGGAACCGGACCTGTGAGCTCATTGTAAGACAAGTCGATATCAATCCCTCTAGGCAAGTTACTGAAACCACTAGGAATAGAACCAAATAGCTTATTGTGAGAAAGATTCATCATTACCAGACTTTTTAAACTTCCAATTTCCGATGGAATCTGTTGTGTGAGTGAATTCCAAGATAAATCAAGAACATTGAGATGACTTAATTTACCGATCTCTGATGGGATCTTTCCACTGAGCTTGTTATTACTAAGATATATGTGAGTGATTTGTACCCAATCTCCAATATATCTTTGTAATGACCCATTTAACCTATTGTTTGATAGGTCAAGAGTAAGGAGGTCTTGCAGTGATCCAAGCTCTTGAGGTATAACACCTGAAAGGTTGTTATTGCTCATGTTTAAATTTAACAAACTTCTCATCTCACCAAAATCCTTTGGAATTTGGCCAGAGAGCTGATTTGTGTCTGGCAGTAGCCTAAACAATTGTGGACTTCCGATTCCTTGTGGTGTAGGACCGGATAACATGTTATCACTAAGATCCAGAGTCTGAATTCTTCTCAGGTTTTTAAACGATGAAGGAATTGAACCATTGAGTTGATTTCCGCTCAAATCTAATCCAGTGAGAGACTTCAAATTCCCTAATTCAATTGAAATTGGTCCAGAGAGTTGATTTTCGCTCAAATATAATTCAGTGAGAGACTTCATATTCCCTAATTCAATTGGAATGGGTCCAGAGAGTTGATTTGTGTGTAGATAAAGGATACTCAAAGACTTCAAATCACCCAACGATGAAGGAATTGAACCACTGAGTTGATTATGGCTCAATTGTATATCCGTTATAGACTTCATATTCCCTAATTCAAATGGAATGGGTCCAGTGAGTTGGTTTTTGAACAGATGAAGGGTATTCAAAGACATCAAATCTCCCAACGATGATGGAATTGAACCATTGAGTTGATTTACGCTCAAATCTAATTCAGTTAGAGACTTCAAATTCCCTAATTCAATTGGAATGGGTCCAGAGAGTTGATTTTCGCTCAAATATAATTCAGTGAGAGACTTCATATTCTCTAATTCAATTGGAATGGGTCCAGAGAGTTGATTTGTGTACAGATAAAGGATACTCAAAGACTTCAAATCACCCAACGATGAAGGAACTGAACCATTGAGTTGATTATGGCTCAATTGTATATCCGTTATAGACTTCAGATTCCCTAATTCAAATGGAATGGGTCCAGTGAGTTGGTTTTCGAACAGACGAAGGGTATTCAAAGACTTCAAATCACCCAACGATGATGGAATTGAACCATTGAGTTGATTTACGCTCAAATCTAATTCAGTTAGAGACTTCAAATTCCCTAATTCAATTGGAATGGGTCCAGAGAGTTGATTTTCGCTCAAATATAATTCAGTGAGAGACTTCATATTCTCTAATTCAATTGGAATGGGTCCAGAGAGTTGATTTGTGTGCAGATAAAGGATACTCAAAGACTTCAAATCACCCAACGATGAAGGAATTGAACCACTGAGTTGATTATGACTCAATTGTATATCCATTATAGACTTCATATTCCCTAATTCAAATGGAATGGGTCCAGTGAGTTGGTTTTTGAACAGATAAAGGGTATTCAAAGACTTCAAATCACCCAACGATGATGGAATTGAACCGTTGAGTTGATTTTCGCTCAAATCTAATTCAGTTAGAGACTTCAAATTCCCTAATTCAATTGGAATGGGTCCGGAGAGCTGATTTGTGTACAAATACAGGATACTCAAAGACTTCAAATAACCCAACGATGAAGGGATTGAACCATTGAGTTGATTTTCGCTCAAATCTAATTCAGTGAGAGACTTCAAATTCCCTAATTCAATTGGAATGGGTCCAGAGAGTTGATTTTCGCTCAAATATAATTCAGTGAGAGACTTCATATTCTCTAATTCAATTGGAATGGGTCCAGAGAGTTGATTTGTGTGCAGATAAAGGATACTCAAAGACTTCAAATCACCCAG
This sequence comes from Chrysanthemum seticuspe, assembly GCA_019973895.1. NCBI lineage: Eukaryota > Viridiplantae > Streptophyta > Magnoliopsida > Asterales > Asteraceae > Chrysanthemum > Chrysanthemum seticuspe. Next base: position 348,491,809 of record BPTQ01000005.1, on the reverse strand, counting down.
CGATGAAGGAACTGAACCACTGAGTTGATTATGGCTCAATTGTATATCCGTTATAGACTTCATATTCCTTAATTCAAATGGAATGGGTCCAGTGAGTTGGTTTTGGAACAGATGAAGGGTATTCAAAGACTTCAAATCACCCAACGATGATGGAATTGAACCATTTAGTTGATTTTCGCTCAAATCTAATTCAGTTAGAGACTTCAATTCAAATTCCCTAATTCAATTGGAATGGGGCCAGAGAGTTGACTTTTAAACAGATTAAGGATATTCAAAGACGTCAAGTCACCCAATGATGAAGGAATTGAACCAGTAAAATTGTTTTCGAAAAGTTGCAAAACGGTTAACTGGCTTAGTTTACCAATGGTTGCTGGAATTACACCAGAAAACTGATTGCTTGAAAAATCAAGATACACATGTTTGGATAGGAGTCCGATTTCTGGTGGGATGGGACCAAAGAAGCTGTTTGCACTAAGATCAAAATGGGTAAGATTGCCTAAAATAGAGAATGGGAAATTGTGAAGCGTACCTTCTAACTCAGACGTCGAGAGGTTCAACCTGTTTATGTTCCCATCAGCGTTGCAAGCAATTCCAAACCAAGAAGGGCACAAAGCGTGTGCACTAGTATTCGTTGGAAGGGGTGTCCAAGAAGATACAATTTGGGAGTTGTTTGGGATTTTAAGGCTTGCTTTCCATTTTAGAAGAGCATTTGCTTCCTCCAAAGAAGCACAAGTAAAGTTGGGTACAAATGAGAGAGCAATGAGTAGTAGAGCTAGAGATAAAAGTAAGAAGTTTGAAGAAGCCATTACTTGCTTTTGCATGTTTTTTTTCTATGAAGTGAAGGGTCGTATGTCTTTATTTATACTTGAGCTACCCTTTTCTCATAAATCAAATTTCCAATTCTCATAAATTAAATATTAGGTGGTGTCATTCTTCCTTTCCACATCACTTTCTTCTAATAGGAGCATAAAATATTAAACCGTTAAGAATACGGGCAAGTTCTTTTCTTTTTTTTATTGCTAATCCAAACTTTATTGACAATATGGTATATTAGTGCTTTCTTCTAATTGGAGCATAAAATTGTAAATGTTTTCTAAAAAAAATTTCCAAAACCACTAATGATACTTTGTGCCAAAAAGTCTAAAAGTAGTGCAGAAATATAGAAAAGCCCAGAAATGTAACTGCATCTTTTTATTTAGTTTTGAGGATATCACGTTACTCATTGGCAATAAATTCGTTGAAGATATGATTTATTGCATCTACAGATTTGATTTTTATTTGTTGAGTTTAATTGCTAATGCGAGTTCAGAAAGCGGATCATCATTTGTTGGTTATTAATCAACATTAACTTTATTGCTCGTAAGGTGCTTGATGAAATGCCTAGTAAAGAATCGCAATTCATTGATGTTTTGGTTTCAATGCTAGTTGGACATATGGATAGCGTTGTTTAGGACGACGGGTAGTGTTAAGGCCTCAAAACATCATAGCGACATAGTGTAATATAAGCTAGTGTAATAGTCCAATGTCAATAAGCATTGAACATATAGTGTTTTTGGAATAATGATTGATTGATATTTTTAAAAAGTTATTTATATAGTCTTCATGGTAAATTCTTAATCGATGTCATCTGTTTATCTGATACGGTTTGTTGTATTTATGCTCATGTGAAAAGAAAAAAAAGTGACTGAACTGCCTGTAAAATCATGTTCCGTGAGGAATCAAATTGATCACATAGGGAAAGAACGAGCGTCAGGTATCCATAATATATTAGTTTTGTGATCTGTGCTTTAGTTTAAGATCAATTAAATGAAGGTTGACGTATTTTATAACCAATCAAAAGTCAGAGCATGCTCGCCGCAACGTTGTTAGGATGGTAGCACGAGCTTGATCTTACACGTCAACTTGCCATTGAGTCGGTCAAAGCATTACATAGAGGCAAAAAATTGCGAAGTGAAAACATTAGCTACAAGATACTGAAACCTAATTAAGGAAACAATATCTATTTCACATCCAAAAAAATTGCTAACTGGGATAGGCTGCTCACACAAAAACGGTAATATTTAAGCCAGTTCTTTACTAAATTCTAACTTGCAACTACACAATTGATATTCTCAAACTTTGTATTCAACTTTTATTTATTTCAAGTCCATTGAAGACCTCAACCAACATTGTTAGCAATTTGTTTTGTGTAATTTTCTTGATCGTTACAATTCCCATTTGAAGCAATCACTTATAAGTGAAGACGATGGCATGGATAATTCTTATTATCTAAACTGAATATATTTATTTGTGTGTGTTTACATGCTCATATGGGTGTCTATGTTTCTATGTAAGTTGGTGATCATTAAAGGTATGAGAAATGTATGCAGGGGGACATATATGTGTTGCCACTAATTAAGAGCGGCCAACATAATATTGTTGGACCTCTATTTTATTGTTCTTGCAAATCATCATCTTTGCGTGACCTATAAAACAAGTTCTAATATCTACTACAACATTTCTTTAAAACAATTATATAGTTTTGTTACGTGTATGTTAGTAAACCCCATCATCAACTTTAACTCACATGTATCAAACAATAGTAATTATTGTTGTATATGAGGGTAAGATTGTCTTTTCCAAAAGACCACCTATTTAATTTTAAAATAAAATACATACTTTAATAAATATAAGAGAAAATTACCAAAAGACGCCAATTTTCCAAGGTTGGTACATTTTCTAAACACTTTTCTCATCTCTTTCCCATTTAGGCCATGCTCAACTGCTCAACTGATCGACTCCATACATATTATGACATGTGTCATTTCAAGTACTTTCTCTATGGTCCACTAAGTGTCACATCAAATCTCAAAGCAATCTCCTATTTTTTTTATTAATAGTTAACGCTCAACCGATGGTGCTCAACCATCGGTGCTCAACTGGGGGCTCACTTTTTACTTAGGAAATTGAAAAAGGTACACAAGGTACACCAATAGATTTGCCATATCTTAGTGATCTGACATTTTTATTTTCTTTTATTTTTCTTTTACCATTTTAACGTTTCCATATCAACAAAAAAACATACACACAACACACACTAACACACACTGATACACTGTAATAACACAATCGGATTTATGCACTTTGAAATGTACGTTCCATAACAAAATCGGACGTTTGATCCACCTAGATGCTTGCTTAAGTCCATAAATGGAACACTTGAGCTTGCATACACGGTTAGGATATTTTGGATCAACAAAACCCTCAGGTTGCTCCATATAGACCTCTTCGTAATGATGTCCATTGAGGAAGGCGGTTTTGACATCCATTTGCCATATCTCAAAGTCATAGTATGCAGCTATGGCTATGAGAATCCTTATAGCTCTAATGTCTGCTACAGGAGAAAAGGATTCTTCATAATCAATCTTGTAGGTTTGATTGAAGCCCTTTGCTACGAGACGAGATTTAAAGGTGTATACCTTACCATCCATGTCAGTCTTCTTCTTGAAGAGCCACTTGCTACCAACTATCTTGCAGTTAGGAGGAAGCTCAACTAAGACCCACACATCATTGTCTTTCATGGATTGCATTTCCACATTCATTGCATCAAGCCATTTCTTGGATTCAGGATCCAGCAATGCAGCTTTATAGTTATTAGGTTCACCAAGATCCCCTAACTCATGTTCCTCAGCGTCAATGTATAAACACATACGGTCAGGAGCACGGCTTGTCCTATTGGACTTTCGAATGGGAACAATATCATTTTGAGGTTCTTCAATTTCTTGATCATCCTCATCATGATGAATGATAGTGTCTAAAGAAGGATTTGTATCTTCTTCTTGAAGTAATTCAAGATCATCCATACTCCCACTTGCTTTAAGATCCATAAGATTACTCTCAAAGAACTCAGCATTTCGAGCAACAAAAACTTTGTTCTCAGATGGAAGATAGAAAGAATATCCCATAGTTTCCGTAGGGTATCCTACGAAGATACACTTAATAGCTCTAGGTTCAAGTTTGTCAGGTTTGGTAAGTGTATTACGCTTATCAACTGCCTCACAACCCCAGACTTTTAAGTAAGACAGCTTAGGGGCTTGCCCATGCCATACTTCGTATGGTGTCTTTTTAACCTTCTTAGTTGGAACCATATTGAGAATGCGTGCAGCAGACTCAAGGGCATAATCCCAAAAGGACTTTGGAAGAGTAGTTTGTTTCATCATAGAATGCACCATGTAAAGCAGGGTTCGATTTCTCTTCTCAGATACACCATTGTGTTGTGGAGTATAAGGAGGAGTTCGATGGGGAATAATCCCATGCTCCTTAAGATGATCCAAAAATGCTTGACTCATATATTCACCTCCACGATCAGTACGTAGTGATTTTATGGTCTTCCCAAGTTGATTTTCTACTTCCTTTTGAAACACTTTGAATGTTTCAAACACTTCATGTTTATGTTTCAGCAAGTAAACATAACCATACCGACTATAGTCGTCAGTGAAGTCAGGAAGTAATTTGCTCCTTGTCTTGAAGTGATTCTAAATGGGCCACATACATCTGAGTGTATAAGTCCAAGTAAATCTTTAGCCCTTTCCATTTGATGTGAATAAGGTTTTCTAGCCATCTTACCAGACATACAAGCAACACACTTTTCAAGAGACTTAATGTCTGATGAGTTGAGAAGTCCATCATGTTGTAACTTCTCCATGCGTTTCTTGCTAATGTGTCCAAGACGACCATGCCACAAAAGAGCAGAGTCCAAGTTCGTCTTGGCTCTTTTATTGCTTACAACAAACATAGAACATTCATTTGTATTTGAATAAGACATTTCAATTTCATAAACACCATCACGAGGAATAGCAGTAAAATAAACAACGTTATTCTTAGAAACTGAAATATAATTATTCGATTCAAAATAGTTAATAAAACCATCGTCATACAAACGAGAAACTAAAATAATCCCCTACTAATAGAAGGAGCATAATGACAATCTTTTAAAACAATAACCAATCCACTAGGAAATGATAAATGATAGTTTCCAATAGCTTCAACTTCTGCCCGTTGACCATTGCCCACGTACAAACTTAAAGCTCCTGGCTTCAGCTTCCTACTGCCCCTTAGACCCTGAGTATTATTACAGATGTGAGTACCATGGCCAGTGTCATATACTAAGGATGATTTAGGGAAAGAGTAGAGTTTTATAGTGAAAATACATGAAGAACTAGCTGCAAGAGTTGGTTTCTTCTTTTTCATTAACTCGGCGAGATACTGGGGACAATTCCTTCTCCAATGTCCTGTCTCACCACATTGGTGACAGGTAGCGTCCTTTGCTGGATTATCCTTCTTGGGTGGTGGAGGAATCTTGGGTTTTGATTTATAAGAATTAGCATCATAACCAAACTTGGGTTTGCTTTTTCCAATCCCATGATTCCCCTTAGCAGCCATGAACGATTTATTTTTCTTTTAGTTTTTCTGGACCTTACCACTACGCACATAATGGAGTTCAGGTGCAACATCTTTCTTTGGCAACGTCTGCTCATGTTGCTTAAGCATAACATGCAGTTCATTTATAGTCTTCCCCATGCTGTGCATATTAAAGTTCTGCACAAACGAGATGTACTCTTTAGAATGACCAATTAAGATCAGACTAATGCCATAATGCAGAGTAACTGGGTGACCAAGACGTGCCAAACTGTCAATGTAGCTCTTCATCTTTAGAACATAGGAGCTAACCGATTAACCCTCTTCGTGCTTGCAAGCGGGGAATTCACGTGCAGTTTGTAGAAGCTCCTGTTCTCCTTGTTGGGAGAACATAGACTTCAACTCCTGAAGCATGTCATAAGCACCAAGATGAGTTAGATTTCGTTGGATCTCTAACTCCATGGTCATGAGCATGAAGGCAAGTATGTCCTTTGAACCTTTGACACAAGCAGTGTGAGCTGCAAGAGCCTCAGGTAGGACAGGGTGGCCAGGAGTAGCAACAGTTGCTGCAGGTATGGAATGCTCTAGATAAGCTTCCTTATCTTCAGCTGATAGTATAATGCAAAGCTGGCGATACCAATCAATGAAATTAGGTTCAGTTTTTATTTCTCAAAGAAACTCCTGAGTACCGAACTGTTTCCGATTGAAGTAGTCATCTACAATTGAAAAGTTCAAATAATTAGTATTTTCGATAATTACATTCTTAAAGAATTGACTACCCAATTAATTACTAATAAGACTAAGATCCAACTTTCAACCCCATTAATTACCACAGGACTGACCGGTGTATAAAAAATGGGACAAGAGGTAAGCGATGAGCGTTAATTGCATATTGCAACTCTTAGATTTATGAGACTGTTTAAGGCATTAGTATCAATTAATAATGTCAAAAGCATGTTTAGTTCTCATCGTATGCCTCGGGTCCGAGGTCTGACCAGGTAAACTCGATATAAGTCGACCAAGTATGAACATGTAAAAATAAACAGAGGTCTGACCAGTGAGAAATAATTACCATGGGTTGGAAAGGCCCTTAGGTCTGACCAGAGAAGTCAATCCAAGTGCACGTGTCGATAGTTGGGTGGCATAGACTTAATATTAACAAATAGGTATGCACACATAAATGTGGTAAAATTCGTGTACAAAGAAGCATGCAAAACAACTTTGTAACACTAATTTTAAAAACTTTTTGGTGATGACACTGTAGTGATCATCATGGTTCACGGTAGCTCCAATCGAACGCACAGGGAGGCAGAGAACCAGGTAAGCGCTGAAGCATAACCTTAGACATCCCTTCAGTGAGACTGTGCTCACTTCTTTAAACCCCTTTCTAGTTTGTTCTAGTGGGTGACCCGTACATCCCAAGTGTCCATAGCGTCTAGTTTTTAAATTCTTGAAAACGTGTTTCATATATTAGGTCACTTTATTTTACAAAAACAATTTTCCACGAATCAAATAGCAGGTGACAATGAGCATAGTATTATGGCGTGTAAATAAAGACAAGTATTAATGTTATGGTTACGATATGTATTATTCCACATTGCATACAATTAGGTGTCAAAACAAGTAATAATGGACATATAGGAATCACAAACATACAAGCATAAACATCAATATAAATAACCATATATTGTTCCGAGTCCTCTTGCGAGTCTTCCCCAAACGAAGAACCATAAGACCGTCACTAGGATGAAGTACCTAGATCGCCCTATACATCACTTAGAAAAGCAATTGAGTGGGTCTTGTGGCCGGAAAAACACATAAAAGCATCGCAATCCCTATTAACAAGTAATAACGCAATTTATGTATTTAAATCAATATGTAATTCTAGTTATCATAGTATTTCTAATTCACAATTAATAAGTAAAAATTAACTTTTAATTATAATTTGCAAGTAATTTTAATTTAACATGTAATTCTTAATTAACAATTTAATTTTAATTAACAAAGTAATTATAATTAACATTGTTTTACTTTAATTTTGAAAACTACATGCAATACTTGTCAATTTTTAATAAATAATAACTAGTCACACACAAATTAAAATTATCTTGATAATTAGAATTAGTTTGTTAATTAACAATTTAATTTTATTTAACAAAGTAATTATAATTAACATGTAAATAAAATCCTAATTAACAAATTAATTCTAATTATCAAAATAATTTTAATTTGTATGTGACTAGTTATTATTTATTAAAAATTGACAAGTATTGCATGTAGTTTTCAAAATTAAAGTAAAACAAAATAACTAAACTAGGTTTCACGCAGCCCTTTTAAAACATGTTTATTAATATCAGAAACGTGTAACCCATAATCACAAAGACAAGTTGACTCGTGATGCCACTGTAGGGATTTTAGATCTAGTTGACCAGTAACCTCTACGAGTATGCAGCGGATAATGGATCTAGTTAATACAATTATGTTAACACGTAATTAATAAACACATAATTAATACATTATTAATTAATTAAAAGAAAATAAAGAAGGCTAACCTTGCTTGGCAATTGAACTCTAGTAACGGAACAAGAAACCCTACAAAACGTTAAGTATGTAAATTAGATACCTCGAAGAGTATCACACACAAACCCGATTCACGTATACGTTCGATTGTTGCTAGTCGAGAACGTAAATAATAAAACCTATCAACCTTTGACTAAACACTTGAATTATTCAAACAGAAAAACCCTCCAAGAATCTAGCTTGCTTCCTGCCAAATAAATTAGTGAAACCGAATACAAACCCAAAAACTGGTTTTGCACTTTACCCGATATCGGATAAGCCAATCCGATATCCAATATCTTGTGTCCGAGAAAAGAACCTCAAGATCAGAAAACTAAACCTTGATGATGCTGCTTTTGTCGACCAGGAGTAACAGCAGTAACCACCAAACTATAATCTAAACACTTGGATCAAATTTAGGATGCAAGTTTAGAACTCAATAAACAACCAAAACCCTAATCGATCTTATGGAGAATCGACTGGAACTTTGAAGCTGGAAAACTGAATCGTTTGAGAGAGGTTTAGGGATATATTTAGTCGCATGTTTTGGCAGAGGATGTGTTTGTTTATATACAAACACCAAAGCGACTCTTAGAAGGATTCAAAGACTTGTTCAACAAGTTCAAGCCCAAGCCAAACCCATGCTCCTTATTCTGCCCGATCAGTGGATTCAAAAGCCCAAGGCACTCCATATTTTGACCCAACTAGGAGCTAATAAAAGCCCACGGGTCAAAACAGTTAATGGGTCAAAATTACATGCATATCGGGTGTAGTATAATTCAAGTTATATATTACGTTCGTCACGTATACTCGTGTTTATCGTGTGTGCCCCCATCGGCTCATACACTATTAGTCGTTTTTTCGTGTTTTAATACTCCCACAAACCAACAGGTATCTGTGGAGAAGTTCTCTTTCTACGTCGATTAGCAATGAGGCCACACATGAATAAACCAAGTAAAAGAGCCGCAGAAAGTGGCACCGTAGTTACAAGGATGAGCTTATGATGTAAATGATTAGTTTTCTTCATTATCTTTTGACTTTTACATAGTTTCAAACCTGTAACATTTCCACACAGATAACGATTTCCTTGTAATGCTTCTCCAGACACATTTAGAAAGACAGCATAAGGGGGAACCGGACCTGTGAGATCATTGTAAGAAAGGTCTATATCAATCCCTCTTGGCAAGTTACTGAAACCATTAGGAATAGAACCAGATAGCTTATTGTGAGAAAGATTCATCATTTCCAGACTTTTTAAACTTCGAATTTCCGATGGTATCTCTTTTGTGAGTGAATTCCAAGATAAATCAAGAATGTTGACTTGACGTAATTTACCGGATCTCTGATGGGATCTTTCCGCTGAGCTTGTTATTACTAAGATATGTGTGAGTGATTTGTACCCAATCACCAATATATCTTTGTAATGACCCGTTTAACCTATTTTTGGATAGGTCAAGAGAAAGGAGGCCATGCAGTGATCCAAGCTCTTGAGGTATAACACCTGAAAGGTTGTTATTGCTCATGTTTAAATTTAACAAACTTTTCATCTCCCCAAACTCCTTTGGAATTCGGCCAGACAACTGATTTGTCTCCAGAAATAGCTGAAACAAATTTAGACTTCCGATTTCCTGTGGTATAGGACCGGATAACTTGTTCACACGGAGAGCCAGAAGTTGAAGGCTTCTCATGCTTTTTAATGATGAAGGAATTGAACCATTGAGTTGATTTTCACTCAATTCTAATATAGTGAGAGACTTCATATTCCCTAATTCAATAGGAATGGGTCCGGAGAGTTGATTTTTGTACAGATAAAGGAGTTTCAAAGACATCAAGTAACCCAACGATGAAGGAATTGAACCATTGAGCTGATTTTCACTCAAGGATAATACAGTGAGAGACTTCAAATTCCCTAATTCAGTAGGAATGTGTTGAGTTTATGATATATAAAATATAATAAAACATAAAGACATCAAGAGTACACAGCGGAAGACTTAAGACCATAACAAATAAATTAATTAACTGAAAGTATGCGTAACGTACCTCTTGCGAATATCAAATCTCTTGAGCAAAGCAAAACCACCCTCGAGCAAAGCAAACCAAAGAAGTACTTATTGGTGTAAGAATAATGTCTTACAACCACGTTCTTGTACACACGAATTAACCAACGAATCAAGCGATTGCTAGATCTAACACAAGCCCTCGTATATGCAAAAACAAAACCGAACTCCCTAACAAATGGGGTGTTCGGCCAAGCTATGCAAAAGAAAGAGAAGAGAGGAGATCTAGGGTTAATTCAATGCACAAGGTGTGAATGAAACCCTAGACCCTACCCCTCCTTATATACTAGAAGTAAAACTTAGAGGACAAGTTAGGGGAATTTGAGGCCTTGGAAAAGCCTATGGCCGGCCACCTATAGGAGCCCAAAGCCCATTCCATAACTTTCCAATGTTTCCATTTCTAGTCCTTCTCTTTTCCATTTTAACGGTCGTTAGTCATTTTTCCGTTAAATACATAACGATCGTTAACCGGACTTAATGTGTAATAATTAATCGTAAACATAAACATTAATTATTAACTTTAATTCTCATTCGCTAATGTGTGCAATCCCGTGGTCACGAGTTCGAATCCGGACATTCACATCTTTGTAAATATATACATTTCCAACAGCTCCCACTTGGATATGTTTACAAAACGTGAAATGACATTGGTTAGCGTCTAGCAACACGCCAATGCCCCCAGTACAACTCGTGTATGGTTTTCTGGAGAAAAACCAAGTTTGATGATTCATCATCATATTCATCCTTTTGTTTCTAATACCATGTTAATAAGAATATGGATCTCACTCATTTCTTAATTAACTATTCTGTTTCTCGCTTTATGATTTATTAAGATTACCAATTCTTCTAAACAGAAGACCTTGGGTATGGCCATACAAACATCTTAACAATCCTACGAGGGGCCCAGTAGTATTAAACTTCAAAATGAATTTGAAGGAAACAAATCCCATTTTGACTACAAGCAGGATTCATAAATTTCGCAACACTTCTGAAAACAACCCTTATAACTACCAGTTACGTGTAGCGTTAGATTGCTTCACAAAAATGCACTACATCCATGACATATCTCTTGTATCTCAAGTCAGAGGATAAATATCCATGATATACTTAATGATAAAGATCCATAAAGTATCATCATGTGGGTGGGATAAGTCCTATATTCAATTCATTGAATATCATCTGAAATTAGTCATGCTACGCATCAATATACTTTCAAGTATATTCTAACTAATACTCAGATTTGTCTTAATTTTAATATCATTCCCATGTTATTGATTGACAACGGACTATTTAGAATAACTTAAGTTATTCATGGATTTAAACATGCAAATATAGGACACAATATTATAAATGAAATTAAACGTATACCGTACTTTAATTCATTATAAATAATAATTGTTTAACATCCTTTATCCAAATACTAAATAGATCAATGCATGATAATTCTCAGTTAATGAATTTTGCCACAAGTCATGCAACTCATACTTGTTGACAAGGCATAATTTCAACTAACTTTGATCTACAAGAATTTTGAGAATACTTATTTCAAAAATTCAATAATTGAATTTCTTGTATGTGTTTACACATATCTTGATATTGTCATATCATTCCATAAGGTGCGTGATAACCTGAACCACCTTTATATGACAATCATCTTTCAAAACTTTTAAAGTTTAAAGTATTCTTCATTCTTTAATGTATAATGCAACTATGCTCTTAATTGAGCATAACTAGTCAATATGGTCATCACCAACGATACCATGACTAGAATTGAGTGTCATCTCAATTATACCAGCATCATTGTGCACAACAATATGCTCTTTAAACATCCGTAAACTTTGAATATTTATTTGTTTGGTGTCATACAAACCTCAAGTTTGTTGACTATGACAATTACAACAGTTTGTTGTATAGAATCTGGGAGCAACTCCAGGCTGTGGAATGCAATTCTAAATCCAAACATAAATATTACAATGTTGTTAAATCATCTTGTAATCAAGCATGATACAACAACCTTATACACAACATGATGTTCATGATGAATCTTCAAGTTAGACTTTAAGATCTCATTCATATACTATCTTGTCAAAGATATGTACTCATCATGTTCTATTAGACTCATTTATTTTCCGCATATGTTTATAATAATAAACATATATATATTCCAAGGTTATATATTTTATTTTCCAAATCTTACAAACGAAGTTTCATTCTCAACTAAAACTTAATTTAGGTGGAATGTAGTTGCCCATACAACATATAAGATTTAAAAAAATAATACTCCCACTAGCTTTCAGAAATACTTATGAGCTATCTTATTTTAATTATTAAATCAAACATGGATTTAATTTTAAACATAAGAATCATCTCCTAGATGCTTGCATATATCCATACATGGATTCTTGCAGTTTGTACGTATTCAAAGATTATTTGAATTCATAAAACTCCTTTGTTTACTCATCGTCCTCGCAAAAGTAATTCCACAACAAAGAGTTATGACATTCATTGTCAAAATTTCATATCAATGAAACTAATTATGACAATTATAATCTTTATACTTCTATTTAATGTATCTAGTAAAGAATATTCAATCATAGTTAATTGCTTAAATATGATTAATATTATTATCACTAGACATGCATTAAATATGTGTACAATATTGTCCATATGATTTCTACATAAAGATTTAAACCACTAGGGTTTCCATCCTTTGAAGAAACTCATATTCATTATTAAGATAAACCAAGTATCTAAAGTTGATTATCTTTATGGACAGCATCTCAACATTCATAGTATGATTGATTTACCACAATTCAACATTTGATAAATTCATCATTATGATTAACAGGCTTACCATGATCCTGTAACTCATATTCCTCAGCATATTAAATATCTGAGATATCCTTTCGGATCTATGAACGACAATTCCATCATATTGAGGTCTATCATTTACATGTTTAACCTCATCATGATATTTGCTAGTGTATTTTAGAAGATTATGTATTTTGTAATTCAATCTTTCAAGATCTAACCAAAACTCCCACTTGCCTTTAAAAATTTTAAGATTACCTTTAAATAGTTTAGCAAGTAGAGCAACAATACATTGTTCTCTTTTAGGATATTACAAAACACATTGATAGTTCCTGACATCAGTTTGTTACAACTCACTATACAAGTAGTTTAACAAATTCAGAACTTCATTTATAAGACTTAATGTGATTCATCACATTCCATAAACAAATGGTGTCTTATTAATCTTCTAGGTTGGAGTCTTATTGAGTATATTCAATCCATACTCAATCTACTAACCTTGATAACTTTTGGAAGAAACTATAGTTATCTTGAATCAAACATGCCAATAGATTTTGATTTTTCTAACTGAACATACCATAAAACTATGGTATTTCATTAGAATTAATATTGTAAGATAATCTAACAATATTTTAGATAACCATCTACTCTTTGGCTTACCTATTTACCAACAAAGTAAAACTTAATGGTACAATAGAATTACCAAGTCAATTGCATGTATTATAACACAAATATTCTTGACCAAGTCAAAAGACATACCAGTTATAATCCCACTATACGTTATAAGTCATTGATCAACTCATTGACTTCATGCATATGTCTTAAAACATAGCAAGTTAACGTCTTACTTTATATTCTAAGTCTTGTATTAAAAGACTTCATGTTTGTGACTTTACAAAATCATAAACATTTATAATTAAAGTAATTATGAACACCACCTCAGGTTTCAATTAATATTTCAAGTTAATACTTACTACATATATTTAAGTCATTCAACGAATACTTAAATTCAAAGTAGTATTAGATTACTTCATTTAATTATGTCATTCCATGAAAATTCAACGTAAGAAACTGCAAAATCATCCATGCTCGTTCTCACAACACGTGGATATTTTACCTTGGGCTATAATCTAGTTCACGTTCTCACGTAACATAAATTGTAACTACAAGTGTTTCTTAAATATTGAATGACATAAATATTGAAAATAAAGTAGTCTTTGTTATCATCTTGACACATGTTCTTAATAGGGCAATCATACATATTTAAATGTATATTTCCTATTAGAACGTTATTCTCTTACTTTACAGTCAAGAGAATTCATTTAAATCATATTTATATGTGTTGTACCTTGCACACAATAAAGATTTCTCCCACTTGTGCACGGAACAACATCATGTAATAGATAAACAACACGATACACGTTCGTTTATTTGATTAAAATGATTTGTGTCATAGATATAACTAGTAGATATAGGACTATATTGATTTGTAAGGAAACGCACATGCAATCCTTAAAAAAAAAACATAAGTGCCTACAATTGGAAAGTAATTATCTTTGAAGATAATATGGGTTACTACACAGGAAACAAAGCTTGTAGCTCCCACTGAATTAGAAATCGATTAAACAACTTCTTATTCAGTAATGCAACACAAATGCTCCCACTTAATCTGACAACATTGTAAGTGTTGCATAACCAGTGAAAACAACTTGCTTGCTTTTTACTTTCTTACACCTTTAAAGAACCATACGTAATCATTACTAAGGTACTAAAAGGTGTATTCTACTCTATGAATGATGGGTTATCCATCAAAGTTATTAACTTGAAAAATTGGGTATGCAATTTCTTCCTTAACAGGTCTACCATCCCCATACTGGTATGTAGCACCTTTAAAGGTTAAAGTAAACCAACTAGATAAATTAAGCTAGTTTTCCTTTTACCAATTTTCGCGGTAATTAGTCTAGCTTCTAATTTAGTAACTCACATACATATTTTCCAGTTAACCAACATTCATGTTGTTACAAAAGAATTCATTCACCAAATGAAGGTAATGAAATCTTTATGGAAAATAAGATGTGCAATTCATTGCTGTGAGTTACATTAGAATTTAGACAATTCAAAACGTTCCTATTATACCTTTCTCATTCATGAAAAGGAATAGGATTGAGTCTAATACTTCTCCCATGGAAAAGAGACTTCGTTTGTCTTTTCAGTAAATTATTCTCGATCAAACATTTGTTTGAAAGCAGAATGGAGCAATTTACTGATCAAAGACTAAACTTTGTTTACGGTTAAATGTTGCAATTATACATTCAAAAGAATTACAAAATTCAATTTTAGTATTTTCGATAATTAACCTTTTTCAAGAAAATTAATTACCCATGGTTCATAAGCATATAACCATTTAATTTTCACTGAAAAACTAGGATCCAAATTGTCATAATCTCATCACATCAGTTGATCTGCTAGTAATGAACCTTATACAAAGTGGTAGAGCTTGTGCTCAATTGCCAATTTCAATTGCAATTCCTAGATTTATGGGATTTACATATAGCCAATTTCAATTGCCATGTAAACATGTTTTATCCCATCTTATGCCTTGAGTTGCCAGTTTTCACTACAAAACTCAATTAAGTTGTCCAACTTAAGAAACTGCAAAATCGTCCATGCCCGTTCTCACGACACGTGGACATTTTACCCTTTGATTACGATCTAAGTCACGGTCTCACGCAAATAAAAAATAATCTTAGGTGTTTCCGTTTCGTTGGATGGCATATAACTTAAATTAAAAGGTAATAGTTTTGATGTAAAATCAAATATGTACAAAGATGTCATGCATTCATCTTCGTAACATAGGTTTTATTAAAACATTTATATCTTGTTTTAATGTTTAAGTTTTTCATCATCAAACTTTAATTGAGGTATTGGTTTCACCAATCAAGGAATTTAGTGTTAATTATCATCCATTATACCGTACTTTTGCATAAGTGTAAACACTTAGTGTTTCGGATAATTACCACCTAAGTGGCGCATGGAATCAATACTAATTCGCCCTTAAGATGAGCTTGCACATTTAATGACTTACTAAGTAGCTCCACTCGAACTTACAGGGGGCAGAGGACCAGGTACGCGCTAAAGCACAACCTTAGACATCCATTCAGTGTGACTATGCGCACTTCTTTAAACCCCTTTTATTAGTTCATTCTCATGGGTGAGCCTTTCAGTCATTTGTACCAAAGTCATCAATCAATTAAACGATTATGATTACTATTCTTAAAAATGCATGTTTCACCATTGTTTAGGTCAGTTTATTTTTCTTTTAAAAAATACCCTTGTTACAAAACACAAACAAGCAAGTATTTATAAAAAATAAACAAATAAACAATGAATACATAACAAATACAAGTCATGTATATCAAATAGCCACATGCAAACGGTTTTGATAAATCTTATTAATAACCAATTTTATAACTGTCAATATGCATATATTTAATTAAGACTTCCACCCGTTTTCATCTATGTACAAGGTGAACCACATGCATCGATTCATCGATTGCGTAAGTCAAAACTAAATATATACCACATAGCACATAACTGATTAAATAATAACAATTGAGGTCTTCCCCAATTTAAGATCTATCATTATTTAATGTATATCACTTAAAACATGAAAGACATACAATAAACAGATCCATGATAAAACATGCAGGTAATAATCATGGATATAAATTACACTTAACAATTAATGCAATTAAACAGAGTTACGCATATACACATAAAGTTGCATGCATCTTAGGGTTTCTAATCCAATTAAAACAAAAGTTTACAAAACCCTAATTAGGGCACCAAAAAACGCCCCCCCTCAAAATTAGGGTTTAGGTTTTGCAAACCCTAGATCTAAGCATACAAATAATAACACATTCATGTTTATTTTAATTATGTGTTTCAGTAATTAATTACTTGTTATACAAGGCTCGTGATGCCACTGTTGAGTTTATGATATATAAAATATAATAAAACATAAAGACATCAAGAGTACACAGCGGAAGACTTAAGACCATAACAAATAAATTAATTAACTGAAAGTATGCGTAACGTACCTCTTGCGAATATCAAATCTCTTGAGCAAAGCAAAACCACCCTCGAGCAAAGCAAACCAAAGAAGTACTTATTGGTGTAAGAATAATGTCTTACAACCACGTTCTTGTACACACGAATTAACCAACGAATCAAGCGATTGCTAGATCTAACACAAGCCCTCGTATATGCAAAAACAAAACCGAACTCCCTAACAAATGGGGTGTTCGGCCAAGCTATGCAAAAGAAAGAGAAGAGAGGAGATCTAGGGTTAATTCAATGCACAAGGTGTGAATGAAACCCTAGACCCTACCCCTCCTTATATACTAGAAGTAAAACTTAGAGGACAAGTTAGGGGAATTTGAGGCCTTGGAAAAGCCTATGGCCGGCCACCTATAGGAGCCCAAAGCCCATTCCATAACTTTCCAATGTTTCCATTTCTAGTCCTTCTCTTTTCCATTTTAACGGTCGTTAGTCATTTTTCCGTTAAATACATAACGATCGTTAACCGGACTTAATGTGTAATAATTAATCGTAAACATAAACATTAATTATTAACTTTAATTCTCATTCGCTAATGTGTGCAATCCCGTGGTCACGAGTTCGAATCCGGACATTCACATCTTTGTAAATATATACATTTCCAACAGAATGGGCCCGGATAATTGATTTTGCCACAAAGATAATCCAGTGAGAGACTTCAAATTCCCTAATTCAGTAGGAATGGGTCCAGATAGTTGATTAATGCTCAAGTATAATTCAGTGAGAGACTTCAAATTCCCTAATTCAATTGGAATGGGTCCAGAGAGTTGATTTGTGTGTAGATCAAGGATATTCAAAGACTTCAAATCACCCAGCGATGAAGGGATTGAACCATTTAGTTGATTTTCACTCAAAGATAATTCAGTGAGAGACTTCAAATTCCCTAAGTCAATTGGAATGGGCCCAGAGAGTTGATTATTGCACAAACCTAATTTAGTGAGAGACTTCAAATTCCCTAATTCAAATGGAATGGGTCCAGAGAGTTGATTTGTGTGCAGATAAAGGATATTCAAAGACTTCAAATCACCCAATGATGAAGGGATTGAGCCAGAGAGTTGATTATGCCTCAAAGATAATCCAGTGAGAGACTTCAAATTCCCTAATTCAGTAGGAATGGGCCCGGATAGTTTATTTTGCGCCAAATAAAGGTGATTCAAAGACACCAAATCACCCAACAATGAAGGAGTTGAGCCAGTTAAATTGTTTCCAGAAAGTTGCATGACGGTTAACTGGCTTAGTTTACCAATGGTAGGTGGAATTGCACCAGAAAACTGATTGGTTGAAAAATCAAGATAGACAAGTTTGGACAGGAGTCCGATTTCTGGTGGGATGGGACCAAAGAAGCTGTTGACACTAAGCTCAAAATGGGTAAGATTGCCTAGAATAGAGAACGGGAATCGCTGAAGCGTACCTTTTAACCAAGACGTCGAGAGGTTCAACTTGATAATGTTCCCATAAACGTTGCAAGCAATTCCAAACCAAGAAGGGCATGAAGCTGGTGCAGTAGTATTCGTTGGAAGGGGTGTCCAAGAAGATACAATTTGGGAGTTGTTTGAAATTTTAAGGCTTGCTTTCCATTTTAGAAGAGCATTTGCTTCCTCCAAAGAAGCAGAAGTGAAGTTTGGTACAATGAGTAGTAGAGCTAGAGAAAAAAGTAAGAACTTTGAAGAAGCCATTACTTGCTTTTGCATATTTTTTTCTATAAAGTGAAGGTTCATATGTCTTTATTTATATTTGAGCTATCCTTTTCTCATAAATTACTTTCAGTAAACTAATGTGTTTTGCAATAAATCAAAAAGAAAAGGACAGGAGTTGACTAGCATGTTTTTCCAACAGTTCACATCTACATGGCCACACAATTGGTCAAAGAGACAATGTATATGTAGCCAAAAGTACTAGCATGTTTTCCAATAGTTCACATCTACATGGCCACACAATTTGTCAAAATATTTTGTGAGAGTAACATCTCATATATGGGTTTTTCTAACATGTTCCCCGGGGCACATGTTAAGCACACCAAAAGGACGGCGGGACTCACGAAAAAGGACATCCGGACCCACAAAAAATACACTTTTCAAATAAAATATGTGAGTCCGGATGTTCTTTTTCGTGGGTCCTGCCGTCCTTTTGGTGTGCTTAACATGTGCCCCCGGGGCACATGTTAGAAAAACCCCTCATATATATCCAACAATTTTCAATTCTTAGAAATTAAATTTTAGGTGGTGTCATATTATTCCTCAAATATCGTTTTTCTTGAGAAATTAACGTCCCTTTTGGAGAATACTTTAACAATGTAGTACAATTTTAATTGCTTTGTAAGAGAAGTATTATATTTTTTTTTTCAAAATAGTTCCAGTAAATGCTTTGATCAAAAAGATTTTAAACCTATCCAAAAACACCCCTAAGCATGCCGAAACACCCCTAAAAAGCTCCAAACAGCACTTAAACATTAGAAATTCAATACCAAACACATACTTTCCAACAAAACTACAGGTCCCAAACTTTTTAAAAACAAAAGGTATGACCCAGCTGGATTTAGCAAAATGGGTCAACGAAGGTCAACAAAAGAACCGCCGGTTCATAAACAAACACAATGAGATTAAAATTGTCAACACAAACATTCTCATATACAGATAAACTAATCCGACTGATAAGATTATACACCACAGACATTACATACCGTAGGTAGTTACATCTTTGGCTTCATATCAAAAAGTTTGAGTTAAACATCAATGAGCGATTCTTATAAGCCACAAAAAAACTATGCAATGAGCGATCATATACAGATGCCAACTTCGACCCATTTTCATATATATAGGTCAATTTGGGTAGTATTTTATCACAAATGATTCAGTTTTGCTAACTTTAAAAGCAGGCAAAATTGAAACGGTTCAAATGGCTCAAACAGGTTAAAGCTGCCAACAGTGTATTAAACAATGTAAATGGAAAAAAAATGATTCAACTCGATTCAAGCCAACCAAAGCCTGTTTAGACCCATTACTAGACCCGCCATTTTGCCACTATTGTAATACAAGTCAAGAAATACGAATATCAAGTCTACCTGACTGGGGATTTCACTAAAAGAAGAAATGCCAAAAACACCCCTAAACATGCCGAAACACCCCTAAAAAGCTCCAAACAGCACTTAAACATTAGAAATTCAATACCAAACACGTACTTTCCAACAAAACTACAGGTCCCAAACTTTTTAAAAACAAAAGGTATGACCCAGCAAAATGGGTCAACGAAGGGCAACAAAAGAACCGCCGGTTCATAAACAAACACAATGACATTAAAATTGTCAACACAAACATATTCTCATATACAGATAAACTAATACGATTGATAAGATTATATACCACAGACATTACATACCGTAGGTAGTTACATCGTTGGCTTCGTATCTAATTTACAACCTCATTTAGCTTCTTTGACAACTGTATCAAAATTTTTGAGTTAAACAGATGATTGATGAATCAATAGACCTTATGAAAGTGTTACTCTAGCAAACATCAGACTTATAAGCCACAAAAAAGCTATGCAATGAGCGAGCATATACAGATGCCAACTTCGACCCATTTGCATATATACGGGTCAATTTGCGTAGTATTTTATCACAAATGATTCAGTTTTGCTAACTTTTAAAAGCAGGCAAAATTGAAACGGGTCAAATGGCTCAAACAGGTTAAAGCTGCCAACAGTTTAGACCGATTACTAGACCCGCGATTTTGCCACTATAGTAATACAAGTCATGAAATACGAATATCAAGTGTACCTGACTGGGGATTTCGCTAAAAGAAGAAACGCCAAACAGTTTCTGTGTTATTTCAGGATCTGCAGAGCCTCCAACATAAATTAAGCAGTCCTTTGTGGTCACTAGATAGACCTTTGTGGTCACTAAATCCATTGTTGACCATTCCATTCTAACATAGTTCCAATGGGCTTGGAGTTATATCCCAAAAAAATCTTCATAGAATCACATTCCAACTGACCGATGTTTTTGAGACTAAAAATTATGCCACATTCCACCATTACCGCCCAGAGAAACCGAACACCTTGTAATTAGTGAGCACCATTTCTAATAGCAACTAAACTTTAATCCACTCTCGTCAATTGATACTACGAAACTAAATAATTTTTGTAGAAAGAGGAGATATGAGATTTTGAGGGAGGTGTGGACGAGACAAATAAAAACTGGATAAGTTGGATGTGGTGGTGCAAATGACGAAAGTATCCCTATCAAGATGTTTGACCAATTATGAGTCACTAATAGAGTACTCTCTCTAATTACCATGTTGGAAAGGGAGTAATAAGTTTGACATTTGATGGTCAAAAGTCATCACCTTGGTACTGAAAATAATAGGCCGACAGTTGACTTTTCATCATTTCACTTCTTTTCTTTTTTCTTTTTAAAAATTTGGTTTTTAGAAATCTTTGTATATTTGTTTCTTTGTATTTCCTAGACTTTTTTATTTGTTTCATGTTCTACATTGAAAACCTTAGTTTAAATTGTAACTTGAAAATGTGTTGAATTAATAGTGTGAGTGTTTTACTTTTCTTTTAAAAAGTACTCAATTTCAATAATTTTGACAATATGTTATAGGTTTTTGACGTGTCAGTATTAAATGAAACATTTTCATCAAACACTTTGTAACCGATTCTTCGTTTGGAAATTGGTGTCTTCTTTTATAACATATTTTCAACATATAAGGAAAACCCAGATGGAAAAAACGAGGATATTTCCGTCCTAATTGAAATTTTGTAGAAAGAGGAGATATGAGATTGAGGGAGGTGTGGATGAGACAAATTAAAAACTGGATAAGTTGGATGTGGTGGTGCGAATGACGAAACTATCCCTATCAAGATGTTTGACCAATTGTGAGTCACTAATAGAGTATTCTGTAATTATCGTACCGCAAGAAACAAAAACAGAAAGTTACCAAGGGAGTAATAAGTTTGACCAATGATGGTCAAAACTAGAAAGTCACATCATCTTTATACCCTTTTGCATTGTTTTATAAACCGGTTTTTATCCACCTAGTTAAGTCGCCGGTTGAACCGTCGTGTGAAACAGGTTTTAAGCCAAATTTAAATATGGAAATTCAACTCTTACAGCTCCAAAAATCTTTTAAACATATTCAAACAACCCTAATATGGACTCAGGATTATAACAAAACTGGGACCTACTTTAAGAAAAAGAAAAAATAAATAAATAAAAAGAAAAAGAGAAAAAAAATAATAAAAAAGAAGAAGAGAAAAGAAATAGACGGATTACCATACTTGTTCTGTTGTGTTCTCTATGTTGACTTTTCATCTTTTAATTTATTTTCTTTTTTCTTTTAGAAATTTGGTTTTTAGATATTTGATTTTAACTACTGTATGACTTTTCATCTTTGTATATTTGTTTCTTCGTTTTTTTGTAGGCTCTATTTTTTGTTTGTTTCATGTTGTACATTGAAAACCTTATTTTAAACTTGAAACTTGAAAATGTGTGATGTACTAATAGTGTGAGTGTGTTACTTTAGTAAATACTCGATTTTAATAAACTTGACGCTATGTTATAGGTTTTTGATGTGCCAGTAGTAATTTTCTCTTTTAAATTGGGTCCAACCCGACCCAAATTGACACATCTATTGGTTGTTACTGCTAAAAAAATTTCACTTAGAATTACTAAGAGAATCACCTTAGTTTTCGTGTTGGCTACACCATTAACTTAAACATATCCGAATAGCTCTAAAACATAAGAAATTCAATACTAAACACATGTTTTCCAACAAAACTGCAGGTCCTAAACTTTAAAAAAACGAAAGGTTACCCAGACTTAAAAAAAAAGGAAAGGTATGACCCAGCTCGATTCAGCAAAATGGGTTGACCCGGGTAAACAAAAAAAATGGGTTCATAAACAAGCAAACAACAGTCATATCCGGCCTAGTCGGTTCAACCGCACGGGTCAACCCGGGTTTAAAAAATTGCCTCTATAAACAAAGACAACAAATTGAATGGCTTCGGGGGTGTTTGTTTAAGCTTATTTGTGGGCTTCTTAGCTTATTTGATTTTGTCTTATATTTCATAAGCCTAATTTTTCGGCATATTTTGAGATGTATAGGCTAGTATAAGCTCATCAAGATATATTAAAACATATATAAGACCACTAAGTCTTAAAATAAGCTTGAAAATTCGGGCTTATGAAATATAAGCTCATAAATAAGCTAAAACATACACCCCATAAGCTTACTTTTGGGTTTTTTTGCTTTTGAGCTTGTATAAGTTTATTAGTACTATATCAAAACAAGCTTAAACAAGCCCATAAAGTTCAAAATAAACCATAAAAATAGGTTCATAAGCAGGCCAAATAAGCTTAAAGAAACACCCCTTAATCAACACAAATTATATAAGCCAATATTTAGAGCTTATGAGCTTTTCAAAAATTTAATAAGCCCATAACTAAGCCAATAAGCTTAAACAAGCACCCCCTTAGTTTATTTGATTCCAGCTTATGTTTCATTCGTATATATCATAATTATCTCGTATAAGGCCATAAACTTCAAAATATACCATAAAAATGGGCTCATAAAGCTTAAACAAACACACATTAAATAAAAAATGTAACATTTCCCAAACAAATGTGCATAAGAGATAGTAAACGTGAAATTACATACGTCGAATTTTTCTTTACAATAGAATCAACTTGAGCGAAAAACCTAGGTGACTTGTTGTCTCCTATCCTGCTAGATGTGTCCATACATATTATTGTAACATGACAACATAAAAATAGATAAATAAATAAATAAAATGGTTAGTTAGATTTTGAAAATTTTAAGTTAAAGAATATAAATTCTCTGTGGTTTACCTAAAATCACACTCGTCGTCGCTATTCGATTTTAATTACACAATACCTAATTTTCAAACTTGTTGCATCGATGTTCCATATTTTGAAAAATAGGGGTCATCTACGTAATAATATGTAGTTTTCTATTACACAGGTAGTCACCATCGTTATTACATGGATAGTTTCTGTATTTCAAAATAGGGACTATCAATGCAAGTAGTTTGAAAGTTAGGGTATATTTGTCTGATAAAAATCGAATAGGGACGACGAGTATGATTTTGGGTAAGCTACAAGGACGAAACATGTAATTTTTTCAAATATTAAAAATACTACCTGTATAAAGTCTATGTGGTTTACCTAAAATGAGCCGGTTATTGTATTGGCAAGTCACTCTACTTTATTCGAATGCCTAGTTTAGACCTTGTATTTTTTTTTCTTTTTTCTTTTTGTTTAAAAGAGTCATTCTATAACGAAAACCTTTTATTTGAGTTTGATGTTTTTTAGCAACCTAAACGATGACACGTCAAACTCAGAGCTTTGCTAACGACTCCTCTGAAGCTCTTGTTAACAACTAATTCTCAAACATTTAGTTTAGACAATATGCAGTGTTTAAATAAAATCATATGTAACCAACTATCACTTTCTAGATAATCTCCGTTACAAACAGTACACAACTCACTTATTGTATTCGCTATGTTAGCGCAAAGTTGAGAATTTCGTTAGAAACTTTGTATAAAAACCAGTAATATTTCGACACGAGCCATGGGCACTTTCGGGTACGTTTTTTTTCTCCGTAAAATGAGTACATTACAGGTCAAGTTTAAAGTCAAATGAGCTTTTTCTCAGCGCAAAATTCAAATTATATGTATTGGCCCATTTTAGGGAACCCCCCGTGTCCAAATTTTCTTAAACTTCTTTTCATTAAATTTCTGGTATGTGGCTCCCGAGTATGCAATGACAGGCGATCTTCTTGTAAAGAGTGACGTATATAGCTACAGAGTGGTACTCCTTGAGCTCCTAACAGGAAGAAAACCCATTGCCCCGTCAATGCCATCGGGCCAAGAAAACCTTGTAGCGTGGGCCCGTCCCCTGCTCCCAACACCAGAAGGTCTAAACTTACTTATTGATCCATCACTCTCCCCTGAAGTTCCATTCAACAGTATTGCAAAAGTAGCAGCAATAGCATCAATGTGTGTGCAGCCCGAAGTATCACACCGACCCTTCATGGGTGAGGTTGTTCAGGCCTTGAAGTTGGTCTGCAACGAGTGTGAAAAAACACGAGACTTGGGACATGTAGCCAAGAGGATTAACTTCCATGGACTTTGATCCACGGGCCAGTACAAACTCAGGCCACGGGCCTGGCCAAGACCCAGGCCCGTCACATTTCACCTATCTAAGCTATGAATCTCCACTTGATGTGGAGATCAGGTTATCGGGTCTTGGGCTAGATGTACATTCGTATAGGATAACCTCAAGTTGAGGCCCACTGAGGCCTAGAAGACGTTTGCAGATCAAGGAAATGATGAAGAGATTTTCGAGTGGTAGTATGAGCGATTACGGAGACTTTTTGAAGTTATTCTCATGATCACAATGACTTTTTTGAGTTTCACCTCTATCGTTTTCACTAATTAAGCACAACAAGGAGAAATTAGATACCCTATGAATAGTTAGAGACACCCCTTATTCACCTTTTTCCCTATCTGAAAACCACAGCACAAGTTTTATACGTATTTGTTGGGTTTTCTTATTGGTGTTCTGTTTTGCATCTCAACATACACCTTTGGAGCGAGTTCTGAGCTTGCTGCTCTATCCGTGGTTTTAGAGTCCCCCACCAACTGTTGTGTGAAACTTGTGGACAGTACTTCAGTTTGAGGACCATGATATAGTATATTTGGATGACGCTGGAAGTTTGGACTACTATGGTGATTTGAAGATTCAAGTATTTTTACTTGAAGTGCAAGTAGTTTTATTCTTTTTATCATTGTAGTCTGATGTTTAGTTATAAGTGTGGTATGTCACACTTATATTGTCAGTTATAGGAATGATGTGCATTCCTATAGAAGAGTCTGTTAGTGTCCCAAGGGACTGAGATGAGGGATTCACCCTCATCCTTTGTACTTCAATGTTTTTTGGCGTAATACACTTTACGGGGGTGAATTAACCCTTTTACCCAAAAAAAAAACCACAGCACATTAGTTACACTGTACCTTAGGTCATCTTTTTTGACAAATTTCCGTTAGCTAACTTTCTTCTCTGGTTTATGCCATCTTTTTTGACAAATTAACAGACTTCCATCGTTGAGTCATTTGACGTCTTTGAACACCTTTTGTGTGCACTCACTGTTTACTATATTTCTTGATATGAGTAAGAATTAACTCTAACTGATATACAAATTTCCCATTAATTGGTAATTTTTTAACTGATATACACGTAACTATATTACTAGTATAGGAAGGTAGCAATCTTCATTGATATAAAATATTTTCTTATTTAATAACGATCTACATGATAATTCAGGAGAAGAAAAAAAACATAAAAAGTATCTTAAACTTTATGACTTATGACTAGACATCATACAAACTCGATCATCAACTGACAATAAATCTGTGACTTGGCGCATTGTTGGCCTTTCCTGCGGGTTGTATTTCAAACATGCCCGTGAGACATTCAAAATTGAATGAGCTAGTTTCTCAACTAGAGATGATGGTGGCGGAATCCGACTATCTCCTACATTGGCTAGCAATAGATCATCAGTAGACAATGTTGGTGGAGATGATATAAGTTCTCCAGGATGCTTTCCATAATCACTTCTAGTGCAACAACTCCAAAACTATACACATCGCATTTCTCTGTCGCCACCATCGTATAAGCAAGCTCTACATAGAAGGAAACATGAGAATTAGTACGTATACTATATATAACTTTTAAAATATATGGTAGTTACCTGGTGCAATATAGCCATAGGTGCCTACAACCGCAGTCCAATTGGATGAATCCAGATTTAGAAGCTTCGCTGTTCCGAAATCGGAGATATGCGCATCATAATCAGAATCGAGAAGGATATTAGCAGCAGAAATGTCTCTATGAATTATAGGTGGTGAGCAGTAATGGTGCATATAAGCCAAACCATTCGCAACAGCCCTAACAATTCTTACCCTTTTCAGCCAATCCATTTCCTTTGCTGTGATATCGCTACTTAAAAGCGATTTTAGACTTCCCTTTTCAAGATATTCGTAAATCAAAAATGAGTGACGAGCATGGGAGCAGTATCCATAGAGTTTAACTATGTTTTTGTGCCTTATGTTTGTCAATGCTCGTACCTCATTTAGGAAGCCTTGATCGTCATTCTCAGAGGATGAATGAAGTTTCTTGACAGCAACTATATTATTGGGTTGTAACTCAGCTTTATACACAGTACCATATCCTCCCATCCCAATACAATATGCTTCAGCAAAATCAGATGTTGCCTTGATGATTTCACCATACGTCACCTGTCCATCAAAACTTGTTATTGAGAAAAATCCGCCACCTTCTTCGCCTGATGGTTTCTGTGGAGAAGTTCCCTTTCTACGTCGATGAGCAATGAGGCCACACATGAGTAAACCAAGTAAAAGAGCCGCAAAAAGTGGGACCCCAATTACAAGGATGAGCTTATGATGAAAATGATTATTTTTCTTCATTATTATTTGACTTTCACAAAGTTTTAAACCTGTAACATTTCCGCACAGACCATCATTTCCTTGTAATGCTTCTCCAGACACATTTAGAAAGACAGCACAAGGGGGAACGGGACCAGTGAGCTCATTGTAAGACAGGTCTATATCGATCCTTCCTGGCAAGTTACTGAAACCATTAGGAATTGAACCAGATAGCTTATTGTGAGAAAGATTCATCATTACCAGACTTTCCAAACTTCCAATATCTGATGGTATCTCTTTTGTGAGTGAATTCCAAGATAAATCAAGAACATTGAGTTGCCTTAATTTACCGATCTCCGATGGGATCTTTCCGCTGAGCTTGTTATTACTAAGATTTATGTGATTGATTTGTACCCAGTCACCAATGTATCTTTGTAATAACCCGTTTAACCTATTTTTGGATAGGTCAAGAGTAAGGAGGCCATACAATGATCCAAGCTCTTGAGGTATAACACCTGACAGGTTGTTATCACTCAAGTCTAGATTTAACAAACCTTTCATCTCCCCAAACTCCTTTGGAATTTGGCCAACCAAATGATTAGATGAAAGATCAAGCACCTGAATTGAATTCCCAAAATCCGGTGGTATGCTACCGCTGATGTTGTTATATCCCATCCTTAATGTAGTCAATTTTTTGCATTTACCCCAGTTATGAGATAGTTTCCCATGAAATTTATTATGACTGACATCAAAGAAATTTAAGCTTGGGTAGACACCAAAACTATTTGATATATCTCCACTAAATTGATTAAAATCGAACCTTGCTCTTATTAAGTTGGGGCAATTCCATAACCCTTTTGGAATAGGACCAGAGAGTTGATTTTGATATACAGTTAGAGTTTGAAGCTTTCCTCCTTGGCACAAATCATCAGGCAATTGTCTCCAGATGTAGCCCAAACATTTGTAGACTTCCGATTCCTTGTGGTATAGGACCAGATAACTTGTTCATATTAAGAAACAGTTTCTCAAGGCTTCTCAGGTTTTTTAACGGTGAAGGAATGGGCCCAGATAGTTGATTTTCACTCAAAGCTAATTCAGTGAGAGACTTCAAATTCCCTAATTCAATTGGAATGGGTCCAGAGAGTTGATTTGTGTACAAATAAAGGATATTCAAAGACGTCAACTCACCCAACGATGAAGGGATTGAACCATTCAGTTGATTTTCGCTCAATTCTAAATCAGTGAGAGACTTCATATTCCCTAATTCAATTGGAATGGGTCCAGAGAGCTGATTTGTGTACAAATACACGATACCCAAAGACTTCAAATCACCCAACAATGAAGGGATTGAACCACTGAGTTGATTTTCGCTCAAATCTAATTCAGTGAGAGACTTCATATTCCCTAATTCAATTGGAATGGGTCCAGAGAGTTGATTTCCCCACAAATAAAGGATATTCAAAGACGTCAAGTCACCCAACGATGAAGGGATTGAACATTTGAGTTGATTTTTACCCAATTGTAAATCAGTTAGAGACTTCAAATTCCCTAATTTAATTGGAATGGGTCCAGAGAGTTTGTTTTTGTACAAATAAAGGAGTTTCAAAGACAGCAAATCACCCAACGATGAAGGAATTGAACCAGTAAAATTGTTTTCGAAAAGTTTCAAAACGGTTAACTGGCTTAGTTTACCAATGGTAGGTGGAATTACACCAGAAAACTGATTGGTTGAAAAATTAAGATAGACAAGTTTGGAAAGGAGTCCGATTTCTGGTGGGATGGGACCAAAGAAGCTGTTTACACTAAGCTCAAAATGGGTAAGATTGCGTAGAATATAGAACGGGAACTGGTGAAGCGTACCTTTTAAGTCAGACGTCGAGAGGTTCAACATGTTAATGTTCCCATCAGCGTTGCATGCAATTCCAAACCAAGAAGGGCACAAAGTGTTTTGAACTAGTATTCGTTGGAAGGGGTGTCCAAGAAGATGCAATTTGGGAGTTGTTTGGGATTCTAAGGCTTGCTTTCCATTTTAGAAGAGCATTTGCTTCCTCCAAAGAAGCAGAAATAAAGTTTGGTACAAATGAGAGATCAGTGAGTAGTAGAGCTAGAGATAAAAGTAACAAGTTTGAAGGAGCCATTGCTTGCTTTTGCATGTTTTTTTCTATAAAGTGAAGGCTCGTATGTCTCTTTATTTATACTTGAGCTACCCTTTTCTCATAAATTAATCTCCAATTCTCAGAAATTAAATTTTAGGTGGTGTCATATTTTCCTTCCAAAGTGGTTTCTTCTAATTGGAGCATAAAATTTGAAACCGTGAATAATACGGGCATGGTAAATGAGTGCTTTCTTCTAATTGGAGAATAAAACTTCACATTTTTTCTAAAACAAATTTCCAAAACCACTAATGATACGTTTTGCCAAAAAAGTCTAAAAGTACCTAAAAAATTCCATACGGTAATCAAATACACTATATAGAAAACTCCAGTTGCTTGATATGACGTAACACTCAAAGAGTACCTAAAAAACAACAGCATCTACTGATTTACTGCATCTTTTTGTTTAGTTCTGAAGATATGACGTTACTGCATCCACTGATTTGATTTTTTATTTGTTGAGTTTGGTTGCGGATTATCATTTGTAGGTTATTAATCACCATTAACTTTATTGCGCATAAGGTGCTTGATGAAAGTTTTAGTAAAGAATAGCAATTCATCCATGTTGAACCTTTACCACGAGTATAGTAATTAGTTGGACACATGGATAGCGTTGTTTAGGACGTGTAGTGTTAAGGCCTCAAAACATCATAGCGACATAGCGTAATATAAGCTAGTGTAATAGTCCAATGTCAGTAAGCATTGAACATTTGAGCATATCGATGTCATCTGTTTATCTGATACTTTTTGTTGTTTTTATGTTCAGGCGTAAAGAAAAAAATGCCTGGACTGCCTGTAAAATCACGTTCCGTGAGAAATCAAATTGATCACGAATCGGGAAAGAACGAGCGTCTGGTATCCATAATATATTAATTTTTTGTCCTGTGCTTTAGTTTTATGATCAATTAAATGAAGGTTGACATATTTTATAACCAATGAAAAGTCAGAGAATGCTGAACAGCACGAGCTTGAAAGCATTACACAGAGGCGAAAAGTGCGAAGTAAAAACATTAAGTACAAGATACTAAAACCTAATGAAAAAATGAAGTATCATGCAATTATGATACTATGGCATACTTTCCTTTAGAGTGACACTATATCTATTTTTTTCTCTCGTGTCGAAAGGGCCTCATTGTTAGTTATCAATTTCTTGTTATGAAAGTTCAGTTATGAGGCAAATGGTGTATATCTTTCTTACTGTTTTGTATAAAATTGATTTGAATGTTGATTCCATCTGTATTACAGATTGAGAAATTCATGTTTCACATCCAAAAAATTCTAACTGGGGTAGGCTGCTCACACAAAAACGGTAATAACTGAATTCTAAGTTTTAACTTTATAATTGATATACTCAAAATTTGTATTCAACTTTTTCTTTGTCAAGTCCATCATATTGAAGACCTCAACCAACATTTTTAGCAGTCTGTTTTGTGTAAAATTCTTGATTGATACAATTCCCATTTGAAGCAATCTCTTATAAGTGAAGACGATGACATGGATAATTCTTATTATCTAAACCGAATATATTTATTGGGGTGTGTCTACATGCTCATATCGGTGTCTATGTATCTATGTAAGTTGTTGCCAAAAAATACACAATAACCACTAGTGGATCTCCGAGTAATAGAGCAACCCGCCCAATCCGCATCAGAATGAGCAACCAATGAAGTAGTAGAAGAAGAGAACAATTGTAGTCCGTAGTCCAAAGTACCCTTAACATACCTCAATATTCGCTTAAGAGCCGAAAAATGAGGCTCTTGAGGATCATGCATATGAAGACACACCTGCTGAACTGCATAAGAAATATCAGGGCGGGTAAATGTAAGATATTGCAGAGAACCTACCAAACCCATATATAAGGTTGGGTCTGAAACTGGATCACCATCATCCCCTATCTTGGACTCAGTATCAACAGGAGCCCGAGAGGGGTTATAACCATCCATATGTGCATGCTCAAGTATCTCTGTAGCATACTTACTCTGAGATAAAAACATGCCAGATGAGTCAAGTGTAACATAAATACCCAAAAAATAGTTAAGAGTCCCCAAATCGGTCATAGCAAACTCTGTGTGTAGTGAAGCATAATACGCTGTAAAAACCTATCAGAAGAAGTTGTCATAACAATGTCATCAACATACAATAATAGATAAGCGACATCAGTCCCCTATCGATAAATAAACAATGATGAGTCACAAAGAC
This sequence comes from Chrysanthemum seticuspe, assembly GCA_019973895.1. Classification (NCBI taxonomy): domain Eukaryota; kingdom Viridiplantae; phylum Streptophyta; class Magnoliopsida; order Asterales; family Asteraceae; genus Chrysanthemum; species Chrysanthemum seticuspe. The sequence continues at coordinate 348,460,047 of BPTQ01000005.1, read as the reverse complement.
TCTGTGTGAATTCAATCCGAAGAACATAAACAGCAAAGCGCTGAAACCAAGCCCTTGGAGCTTGTTTCAACCCACTCAGCAATCTGTGTAGTAAACAAACATAGTCAGGATGCATAGGTTCCCGAAAACCAGGAGGCTGATGCACGTACACGGTTTCAGCCAAATCTCCATGTAGAAATGCATTCTAGACATCAAGCTGGTGAACCGGCCAATGTCCAGAAGTAGCCAAGATGAGAACCGTCCGAATAATGCCAGGTTTAACAACCGGTCTAAAGATCTCATCAACGTCAATGCCCTCGATCTGAGTACTACCATTCGCCATAAGACGAGCCTTGTAGCGACTGAGTGTACCATCCGAAAAGTACTTGTGGTGAAATAACCACATGCATCGTCAGACGCGGTACAAGAGTCCAAGTGTTGTTTTTAATTAGTGCATTATGTTTATCATTCATAGTATTCCGCCAATTAGGATCATGAAAGGCATCATTATATGATTTGGGTAGGGGTGGGACTAAAGACATAATTACAAGCGTAACGGGGATTGGGACGGTCAGTCCCGACAAGAGAGCGTGTAACCATAAGGTGAATCGAAACCAGGTATGGGTTACGGGTTGGTTGAAAATTTGTAGGTGGTGTAGGAAAAGCATTATTAGATATTGTAACTGGTTGGGTGATGGGAAAAGTGGGTGGGGATTGGTGAGTGGAGTGGGGTGGTGTGTTGGCAATAGGAACAACGGGTGGTGTTCCCGGTTCGAGGACAACAATGGGTGTTTTAGTAGTTGTATTAAATGTGGGGTTGGTGGTAATAGGTAAAAATTTGATAAGAGTTGAGATAATGTGAGACGAGTCATCCAAAGAAATCATATGAGGGACTCGTAGTGGGTGTCATGGAGCCAAAGGGAAATACTGTTTCATCAAAGGTTACATGGCGAGATATTATAATTTTGTTGGTGTTAAAGTCAAGGCATCGGTAGCCACGATGATTGGCGGCATACCCCAAAAAGAGAGATGGGATGGCACGGGCTCCAACTTTGTCGTCGGCATCCACATGAGGGTAGCAAAGACACCCAAAAACACGTTATGGTGTAGTTTTATAAAGACGGGTATATGGAACCTCATTGTCTATGGTGCGAGATGGTAAGATATTTAATAAGTAAACCGCCATATGGAGTGCTTCGGTCTAATAGTTGGGTGGCAACTGGGCTTAAAACAATAATGTCCGAATAAGGTTATTAATAGTACGAATCATTCGTTCAAATTTCCTGTTTTGTTGAGAGGTACGTGGACAAGAAAAACAAATTTGAATTTCGTTATCGTTAAATAATTTGTGGAAAGTGTGGTTGTCAAATTCAGCACCATGGCCACACTGAAAAAATTTGATCTCACATTCGAACTGTTTTTGATAAAGTTACGAAACAATATAAATTTGGATAAAACATCAGATTTATGAACCAAAGGATATAATGGTCTAAAAATAAAACATAATATTTGAAACCACATAGACTCGGAACTGGTGAGGTCCTCAAATCCAAATGAACAATATCAAAAAAAGAGTGAACTATGGTAGACAAACTAACAAACGAAAGTTTCATGTGTTTGCCAAGTTGACAGGCATGGCAAAGCGCGAGAGACTTCTCCTTATTACATGAAATAGAATTATTGTAAATAACGCGACGTAGCACTTCACTCCCTGGATGTCCAAATCGTTGATGCCACGTGTATTGACTGGTGAGATAGGCTTGTGGTATAGGGGAAGGCTTGGTGACAGGACAGAAGACTCCAGTGCTATCACAGCGGAGCAGCACCCGACACATTTGAAAATCCTTAACAAAAAAAACAAAAGGATCAAATTCAACAGTGGAATAGTTGTCACAGACACACTGGCGAACAAAGATTAAAGTTTTGACAATATTTGTGGTAATGAGAATGTTATTTAGGTGAAGTGTTCGAAAAGGTGTAGGCAAAATTCTATGGCCAGAGTTGGTAACGGGAATACTGCGCCCGTCACCAACAACGACATATGAATAAATGGACGAATTAAATACATTACTAAGACTGCGTACCGAATCATTTATGTGAGAGGACGCACCTGTATCCATGTTCCAATTTCCTGGAGCGGGTTCCTGGAGAGTTGAAGCGGCAAAAGCGTTAGGAATAATTGTATCTTGACCCATGGTTGAACCTGTGAGATTTGACTGAACTGTTACATGATGTGAACCAGTCACGACTGATGAACCTATCAACTGAGCCCCCTGCTGAACCGTGGGATTGCCCTGCAGTCCAAAAGCATGAAGCTGACCCTGCTGGCTCTTTGACCCCATGTTGACCCGTCAGTCTAATCTTAAGTTGTTGACCCTGCGCATTCAGTTGACCCCAGACCAAATAAACCAAACGACCCTACCTACTGACCTGATGCATTAACTTGACCCCCTAGATTTAATGGACCATGTGACCCGCCCTATTGACCCCCCCCCCCCCAATAGTAAATTGATCAGGTCCGTATGTAATTGTGGGCTGTTAGGGAACTCGGGCTAAGGGTTGAGAGAAGCCTGGTGGGGGCATAGTTTGCACTAGTACAAAAACGGGATTTGGTCACGCATGGTCGAAATGGAACAGCCACACATTCGCATATTTGTGTGGCTGAAGGTACGAAAATTGACAACATGTACTAATTAGTCACACATAAAAATTTTAATTGTGTGACCATTAGAACTGTATCGCCACACAATTGAACGTTGTGTGGCTAAAGGTATTTGGTGATTTTGTTTCAGATCATTTAGCCACATATGAATTTGGAACGCGTGATGCGTTAGTCACATGAAGTAATTTTTTGTGTGTCTAAATCATAGAGTCAAGTTTTGTCACACATTATTTAAGGGTGACTGATATGTTTTGCCAACTCTTTAGCCACATCTGAAATTGGAACAAGTGACAAATGAAAAGTAAGGTTGAAGCATTAGTCACGATATACATATAAACAGTGACAAATATATGTCACACACTTGAACACTGTGACCAAAAGCCATATATTGTCACACTAAATGTTTTGTCACACATTCGTTAAGTGTAGCCAAAATCCAGTACATATGTTCACGTAAGTTAAAATGTGTGTTTAAAGTTTAGTTTGTGTTAGCTTGCCGAAAGCTAATCTATAAAGTCACATTTGCTACTAACACCGTGACCAAATGCCATATATGGTCACACTAAACGTTTTGTCACACATATTATTCAAGTGTAGCCAAAATCCAGTACATATGGTCACGTAACTTAATATGTGGCCATTGGATGATGAATAGTCACTCAAAATACACGTTTCCTCACTTTAAACACCATATGGTCACACTTATTAACACTTTTAGCCACTTTATGGTTAATTGTATGTGACTAAATACCCAAAACAACCATGCTTTGTGTGACTACATGTTAGAAAAGGCCACACAAACATAAAATTCATGTGGCCATTGGATGATCAATAGTCACACAAAATACACCTTTCTTCACTTGAAACACCATATGGTCACACTTATTAACACTTTTATCCACTTTATGAGTAATTGTATGTGACTAAATACCCAAAACAAACATGCTTTGTGTGACTAAATGTTACAAAAGGCCACACAAACATAAAATTCAAGTGGCCATTGGATGATCAATAGTCACACAAAACACACATTTCTTCACTTGAAACACCATATGGTCACACTTATTAACACTTTTGGCCACTTTATGATAAATTGTATGTGACTAAATACCCAAAACAAACATTCTTTGTGCGACTAAATGTTAGAAAAGGCCACACAAACATAAATTTGATGTGGCCATTGGATAATCAATAGTCACAAAAAATACACGTTTCTTCACTTTAAACACCATATGGTCAAGTTTGTTGCATTTATTGTGCTGTTAATGAAAATGTGGGTTTGTAGGTGATGGCTTTTATAGTCACATTGATATGCACACACATTAACACTTGTGCAACACCACAATATACTAAACTTGGATAAATCCAAACTAATTATATATATGAACAACTCTTTAACAACGAGTACTTGATTGTTAATGCGGAATCTTAACAACAAGCAAGAAGAACACAAATACTATTTCACTAATAAACTTATTTTATTAATATTTCTATTCGTCTAAGTACAAGTTCATTTCACTATACTTTAGGGTTCCTTTATACACTTAGGAAAACCTAGTAAACAAAACGTGTAGAAGGATATAGATATCTCTTCCTAAGATATCTCTACGCGTACATATGCCTTCCCTAAACTCTAATAAACTATTATGTTTTTCATAAACAGAACTAACTACGAATACTACCAGACTTAACTGTTATACTGCCAGTATTATTGCTGTTGAGCTTTTGATTCAATTAACCTCAAAAGCTGATAGCATGCATCATCCTTTCTTTCACCAAAAAGCTTTTTCTCAAGCATAGCCCTGCAAATACTGTTTGGAAGTGGATACTCCACTTCTGTAAGCATATAAAGAATTGCAGTTTCTAATTCCAAACAGTGCACCTGACAAGTGTGGAAATATCTCCATCTGATCACTTGTTCTTGACAGGCCAGCTTCCACATTTCATCATCAGCATCTGGTGTCTCAAACATGGTCTTCAAGTCACCCCAAATGACTCTTTCATATTCCTCTTCAGGTCTCTCATCACCATGCTTCTCCATCATCAGCTGGTACATGGTCTTCAAATCATCCCTGGACAAATCACTCAATAAACCAGGAAAGTTCACATATATAGTGTCTGTGTGATTTTCCCTTACTATCAGGTAAACTACCTTTTTCCCATTTTTGATGATCTGAACCTTTGCAATCTTAGCAGGAAGTGCTGAACCTGTAGGAATGGAGCCCATGGTAAACTCTTCTGATGACGGTTCATCAACCTTATCCTTCATGTACTCTTCCACTTCCTTCTTAACATTTGTCTTATCCTTTTTCACTCCTTTCTTTCCAGTGGATTTCTTCCTTGTCATATTCAAAACTGGTTGCTTAACCTCAGCTTCCTCCTCTTTCTTTACAGTTTTTGGCTTATCACCAAGTTTTTCAGCTTCAGCAACCTTTTCAGTCTCTGCAATCTTGTGCTTCTTAGCATCCTTTGGTTGAAGATTGTAACCCTTCCTTTTAAATGTTAAAGCTTCCAACTCTGAATCCATTGGAATAAAATTTTTATTTTGGTACATTGCTTTTTCAAATTCTGCTTTTAGTTCATCATTCTTCAATTTCCTTAACTGGCTCAACTTCCAGGTACGATTCCCTTGACTTTTGACATAGTGGATCATATAATCTCTTTGCTCAGCTTTGGTCATGGGTCTGTTCATCCTTTCTCTTTGTCTCTGCTCTCTGAGAAGCCTCTTCTTCGCATTAATAATCTCAACCAATTTACTTGCATAGTCTTCTCCGCCAATATCAGGAAGGATATCTCTGTTTACTAATAATCTTGCATTTATAGTATCCCATTCTTCATCAGTGTAGAATTTGGCAGATTCCAGAACTTCAGCTTTCCTTTTCATTTGTTCTTCAGTTAATTGTGGTTCCTCCTGCAGAGTTTTTGCAATCAGCGCATCATCCCTTGTTTGTTCTGCACGTTTAGCTTCTTCAGCCACATCCTCTGCTTGAATCCTAGCAATCTCAGCAAAGCTAGCTTCCTCTTCTGAGAGTTGCTTTTTGGTCTTCACTGGCTCAGAAGATTCTTGCACTATTCCTTTGCCTTCCCTATGCACAAACTCCTCACCAGTACTACCTGGATCACTACCAGGATTAATATGTTCAGTACTTGTATTAACTTCAGCATCAAAGCTAGTATTAAAATCTTCATCAAAAGCAGATTTAATTTCAGCACCACCAGACTTATCGTTAGTAAAGTCACCAGACTTATCCACTCCACTAGAACTTGCAGCTTCTTTATCCAGTCTCTTCTTAAAGGATTTCTTGTGATTTAAATTCTTAAACAAGATTTCAGCTGCTTCCAATCCTTGAGGACTAATTTGAGTTTCCTCAGAGGATTCCTCACCTTCTGAGTCTGTAATGTCTATCCCCGTCTGTTTGAATTTCCCCTCCAATTTCTTAACTCTTTTGCGAGTAGTCCCCAGTGACTTCTTGGTCTTCTTCAATTTTTTCTCCAACTCATCAACCCTTGAAATCAGTTGTGGAACCAGTTGAAGTAGATCTTCCATAGATAAGGAACTGGGTTCTACTGTAGTAGTGGGTGTTGGAGGTTGTGGTTGAGGAATCACTGGTGGTTCTTCCTTATGGACTGAAGGTGAAGGTGGTGGGGGTGTTGGTGTCCTCTGTTGAAACTCTGTTTTTTCAGGTTCAGATGTAGGTTGAGCCTGAGCTTCTGATGTAGCAGTAGGAGATGGAACAGATGTAGATGTACCTTCAGGGTCAGTAGCAACAGAAGGCAACATAGCAGACAAAAGTGGCTTGTGTGCCCCTTCAAAACCCCTTTTCATATTACCAAATATCTTTTTAGTGAAAGGGAGAGCAATGTAAGGCTGTTTGCTTGCTGTTTCAACATTTAAGATCATTTGCAAAAATCTTGGGTACATCAAAAACTTTTTCTTATTCTTGGAATTAGCAACCATGGCATCAAAAATCATTTTTGAAAAATTGAAGAGTCTGCCAGTGGAGAGACAGACCAATGCAGAAGCAATATTGCTTCCAAATTGATCCCATCCACCACTTTTAGAACTCATACAATGTAAAATATGATGCACAAGGAAACGCCATTGTGGCGTAAAATGACTCTTCCAAAAAGTAAATGTTCCATCAGTTGGATATCCAATCTTTTCCAATCCCTGAAAGAGGTCATGATTTGCCAACATTGAAATCCCTGAGGCATCAGCCAATTGAAGCTTGCTTCTGACTGATTCCTCAGTGATTGAATACTCTAACGTATCAATAGTTGCATTTAACTCCAGTGTCCCATCAGCAATAGTTCTAGCAGTAGCAGTCTGCCAGAACTGTTTGACTAGGGAATCATAGATAGTTGGATTATGAGTGTAAGGGCATACCTGATATGACTACCCTTTAGAAAGTCCACTATCTGCTCGAAGCCTGTGCTTTCAGCAGGCTTTTTGAGAAATCCCACTTGATTGTGCTTGTCTACAAACTTTAATTGTGCCATCTTTTATGTTAATTGAATTACTGGTAGTGCAGGGCAATTAGGGTTTAGTGCTGGTGAGGAGACTTAATCGAAATAAAATAATTAAACTTTTAAAGATTAGGATAAAGTAATTAAAGGATAAATATGATTTCTAAAAATAAAAATTATCCATATAAATACTTCTGACCATCTAAAATTAGGTAACGGTACCATTTAAACAGTAAAAATCGTTTTTTATTTTTTGCACTACCGGACTAAAGAATGGTCAAACAGACTTAAAAATGACATCACCAGAATTAACTCTGTACTATAGCACATCAACTAGCACAGCTTCCATACATCTCCAATCTGTGAGAATTCTTTCTTTTCAACATATCCTTAAACAAAAAAATATACCTAACAGATTTAACTAATATTAAGTCTTGTATTATAAACATAAATTCTTAAAAAAGTACAAAAAATCGAATCTATATGCTTTGAAAGAGTGAAATATGATAAAGGTAGAGTGTGACAACTTGACCATAACATGGTTCACTTGGACTTTCGTATAACAACACCTCCACAGTCGGTTCGATAGTAGTCAGTTCGTGATTCGTTACCCAAGTCACGTCGATCCACACATGGCAATATGTTATCATTGTGCTGGTGAATGACGGTACTAAATTCCTCATCAGCTTCGTCATACTTATCTTTGTAATTCTTGGGAGGTGTCTTAAACACAATAGACAATTTTTTTCTACCTGGTCTTTCACATAAAACACTTGTCGTGCTTGTGCGGCTAATATGAACGGATCAACCTTGTGGCCTAAACTATTCAGGTCAACCAATGTATACCCAAGAGTAGTATCGCGTTTCACACCACCAGCTTTGTGATTAACCCAGTCACATTTGAAAATAGGAATTTGCATGTAACGGTAATCTAGTTCCCATATCTCCTGTAAAACCCCATAATAATATGCTTTTCTTGTGGTTGCAACTTCTTTAGATATGTGGATATCTAATGCCTCAACACTAACCCCACTGTTCTGGTAAACTTTGCCTTCATGATCTTTCGTACGAAAAGTATACCCATTGATGTGATATGCATCGTATTTCACTACGGTGGCGCGTGGTCCATAGGATATCCACCTTACAGTTTCTGATACACTTTCTTTGTCGATTTGTAACTCTCTCTCAACCTGAATTTCATTAGAAGTATATATTAGCTCAAAACAACAAGTACACCAATTTTCAGATCAAAATGAGCTGAGAAATAAGGTTTAGAAAGGGTATGTTGAGTAACATAAGATTAATTACTTCTTTGCGTAACCAATTGGCAAAAGATTTGCTGTGCTCATTCTCTAGAAATGCTATTCGTTTACCCAGGTTTTCTGCTTTCAAAACTTGCTTGTGTCGCCTGAAACAACGTGTTTGATTATTATATTTGATACATCATTTAATTTTCAGTAACGAAATAGACATGTGTTAGTAAGACTTACTCGATATACGGTACAATTTCATCTGTATTTTTTATTACATACAAATGTGCTTTCTGAAAGAGTTCCGCAGAAACTTCAGTTGATTTGTCGGCCGACAATGGCTTTCCTTCCTCATTTTCATCTGTTTCATGTTTATCAGGTGGGATACCAACAGTTTTCATGGATTTATGATATTCGCTAAAAAACTCTATTGTTTCTTCCGCAATAGTCTCCTCAGCAATGCATCCTTCTGGTCTATTTCTGTTCCGCACATGTCCTTTAATAACCTTCATACATCTTTCGAATGGATACATCCACCGAAAGCATATGGGACCGCATAATTTTACCTCCCTATTTAGGTGCACAGTCAAATGTATCATAATATCAAAGAATGATGGAGGAAAGAACTTCTCGAGTAGGAACAGTGTCACTACCAGTTCTACTTGCATATTATCTAGTTCTTGCAATATTATTTCTTTGCAACATATTGATTTAAAGAAAAAGCAAAACCTGATAATAGCATATCGTGTGGGTGGGTGCATGATTGAACGTATTGCAATTGGCAGAAACTCTTGCATTAGCATGTGATAGTCATGCGATTTTAGGCCAATGAGCTTCCTATCCTTTAGGCTGACCAAAGAAGAGAAATTTGAACAATATCCTTGTGGTATCCTGATGTTGTGTAAAGTTTCACAAAAAATATCTTTTTCAGCATTCGTTAATGTGTAACCTGCTGGAGGTAGTGTTGTTTTGTCTTGTTCTTGCATAGCAAACAACTCTTCTTTTACCCCCAACTCAGCCAGATCCAATCGAGCATTCAGTCCATCTTTCGTCTTTCCTGGAACATGTAGCAAAGATCCGACGAGACTCTCAGCAACATTCTTTTCTACATGCATAAAATCAATACAATGTGGAACAGAATTATGCCTCCAATACCTAAGTTTTCGATACCAAATGTTGAATTTCTTCCAATACGCACCGTTTTGTCCGTTTACTTGTCTTGAACTACCCTCTACTTCTGTTATGTTTCTTTTCTGCTTTTGAATCTTCCCACCTCTACCTCTCGTATCTTCTTGGTTTTCTGATGCATTATTGTTTGTTCGTTTTCCTTTTCCCCACTTATTTTCAATATGTTGTACCTCGTTGTATATTTGTTCCCCGGTCATTGGGTTTGGAGCCGGGAGAAATTCTTGTTGTCCATTAAATGCCTTCCTTTGCCTTCTGAACGGATGGTCATATGGTAGATATCGTCTGTGACCAACATAACTTTGCTTGGATGAGGCAGAAAGTCTAACACAGTTTGTATCTTTCCCACATACTACACAACCTTTGAATCCACTGTACGGGCAGCCACATAATGTACCAAGTGCAGGGTAATCATTTATTGTCCATAACACAACGGCACGTAGATTAAAGTTATCTTTTGTGGATGCATCATATGTATCAACCCCTGTATCGAATAAGGTTTGCAGATCATCAACAAACGGTTCTAAAAAAACATCGATATCATTTCCCGGGTATCCCGATATTAATACCGAAAGCATGATAAACTTTCTTTTCATACACAACCATGGAGGAAGGTTGTATATGACCGTTAAAACTGGCCATACACTGTGATGCCTATTTCCTGAGACGTCAACCCCATCAGCCGATATTCCTAGCCGTAGATTTCTTGGATCTTCAGCAATTTCGGGGAATTTTTCATCTATGGTACGCCATGCCTTTGAATCTGCGGGGTGACGTAACACACCATCGGTTATCCTCCGTGTCGCGTGCCATCTTAAATCCTCTGAAATACTTTCTAGCTTAAATAGTCGTTGCAGCCTTGGTATAATTGGAAAGTACCACATTACCTTTGCTGGAATGTTTCCGTACACTTTCTTAGTCTTATTATCCACCTTCCATCTTGATATCCCACAAGTTCGACACGCAGTCAAATCCTTGTCATCCTTCCAGTAAAGAAGGCAGTTGTTGATACATACATGTATCTTTTTGTATCCTGATCCCATCAATTTCAAATATTTTTTGGCTTGATAAGTTTTTTCCACCATTTCGTTACCAGCAGGCAGCATCTTCTTTAACAATCCTAGTAATTCAGTAAAGAACTTATCAGAACATCCGTACTTACCCTTCAAGTTGAGTAGTTTAACTATTGCGGACATCTTTGTGAAGTCAGGACATCCTGCGTAAAGAGGCTTCTCTGCGTCTATTAATAATTGTTGAAACTTGACAAGATCATCCTCATCAAAATTATCTTTTGTAGCATTAACCATTTCTAATGTTGCTGGGGCATCTGTTGGAATATCTGAAGCAAAATCCGTGTCGTCAACAAACTCTGTTGTAGCGTGAACAGGTGTTTCGGTACTTATTGATGACTCATCCTTCTCTCCATGTTTAGTCCAGTTTAGGTAGCTTAGATCAAACCCATTGCTGAATAAATGGAACTGCACTTTCTCCACTTGATGCTCTATGTGGTTTAAACAATCTGTACACGGACATGGCATTGAAAGATCATTTTTCTTAACTCGTGGGTCGATGTTCCCCATCTTCCGCAAGTTGTGTACTGCATAATCAATAAACGCTGCTACTCCATCAACATAAGATTTGTTGGTCCTATTAGTTCCTATCCAAGACTTGTCCATGTTTATAAATGTGTCCCACTTATCCGAGCAGCAATGTTTATAAATGTAGTCCCTGCAGGCATGTTAAAAAGACAGTCCAAGTTATTGAAGATTATACAAGACAACATCAAACTTCAATTGATGATCTTAAAAGTTAAAAAAGACATTCCAAGTAATGAGGATAGCTCAAAGATTGAATGTCGTATTGAATTATGCTAAGAATTGAATAAAGTCTAATGAAACAGTTCCTAAAGGGATGTTTAGGTCAAGGAAAAATAAGAAATTAACTAGCTAAATTATGGTTCCATGTTCATGTGGTAACAGGCTTAACAGGGTTTCTTAAATTTTTTAACCAATTAACTATCTAAATTTAACAAGAAACTGACATAATTTACAAGAGGATATATCGAAACAAATGTTCAATTATAATACGCTTAACAGGGTTATTTTATGTGTTAGAGATGTGTACAAAAGGAAGATAACAATACTTACCAGTGGTGACGGGACTGGTGGGTCTATGACGGGAGAGTTGTGGTGGTGACGGGATTTGTAGTGAAATGAGAGGGAGGTGTGGCGGTACAGGAGGAGGAGGAGGAGGAGTTAATTTTTGCAATTAGTTTGAAATGCCTTGATGCAAACTTTGGGGGGAATAAATTTAATTTGTGGGGGGAATTTTAAATTTGCTTAAATTTTTGAAAATTTTTCATATTAGTTTAAAAATGTTTTTTCTCTTATGATTTAATGATTTTATTCATGTAATTAGTTTAAAAAGGTTTTTTATTCATAATAAATAAAATAAAATTCAGAAAAGTATAATTTTTGTTAGTTGATTTATTTGCTTATTTAGTTGTTTTTAGTTTAAAAAAATAAAAAAATAAAAAAATAAACTAACTCCCAGTACCGTCTTCCACGGGTTATGGGTCCCAATATCGTCTTCCACAGTGTATGTGGGAGGTTGAGACGTAGACAGCCTTACCCCTACCTAAGGTAGAGAGGCTGCTTCCGGTTCTACCAAAGGTTGAAAAGGACCTCCGGCCTTGCAAGGGGTGAGGATCGAACCCTTGAGAGGCTGCTTTCTTTTCTACCAAAGGTAGAAAAGAACCTCCGGCCTTGCAAGGGGTAAGGATCGAACACTTGAGAGGCTGCTTTCTTTTCTACCAAAGGTAGAAAAGAACCTCCGGCCTTGCAAGGGTTTGGTAGAAAAGAACCTCCGGCCTTGCAAGGGGTAAGGATCGAACCCTTGAGAGGCTGCTTTCTTTTCTACCAAAGGTAGAAAAGAACCTCCGGCCTTGTAAGGGGTAAGGATCGAACCCTTGACCTCTTTCTCCAGAGGCAAGAGTGTTAACCACTTGATCTAACCTTGCTCTTTTTTTGTTTTTAGTGTATGTTTCATCAATTTATTCACGAAATCCAAATATCTTTCATTATTATTTATCACCCGATCACGAACCGAACACGAATTTCCAAAACCGTAACATGTGTGACTATAATTTTATATATACTATTGATTGAATGTTTGAATTTCCTAAACCGAACGCGAATTTCCAAAACCGTAACATGTTTGAATTTCCAAAACCGTAACATGGTTTCAGATATAATTTTATATATACTATTGATTGAATCATGTCGTAAAATGAAACTCTAAGCAACTATAACCCAATGATTTTGACCCATATTATAGTGTGAATGTTATATGAATTGTATTAAAGTTATTAAAGGTGGGCACGTTAATTTTGACATTTCAGGATGACATAAAATCATTAACTCATGTGTCTTACTCAAAACATTGTGTGAAACTGTGTTTAGGGTTGCGTTATATACGTTGGGCACGGTAACACAACCCTTGTGTGTTTTCGTGCGTTTTAGTCTGTCCTATATGTTTTCGTCCGTGTTCATACGTTTTCTTAGTTTTGTACATGTTTTCTTCCGATTTTGTACGTTTTTACACGTTTTCGTCTCTTTTCACATGTTTTCGTCCGTTTTTGTACGTTTTTACACTTTTACACATTTTCATACGTTTTTACACGTTTGCGTCTGTTTTCATACTTTTTCCACCGTTTTCGTACGACTTTGTCCTTTTTAATAAGTTTTAATACGTTTTTGTTTTTGTTTACACGTTTTCGTCCGTTTTCATACTTTTTCCACCGTTTTCGTACGACTTTGTCCTTTTTAATAAGTTTTTATACGTTTTTGTTTTTGTTTACACGTTTTCGTCCGTGTTTAAACTTTGTCGCTGGTTTTTCATCTTTTAGTCCGTTTGTATAAGTTTTTGACCGTTTTCGTCCGTTTCTAGCCGTTTTCATCTATTTTAGACATCTTCGTCCGTTTTCATACACTTTAATATGTTTTACATATTAATGTACATTTTCTTAAGTTCCATACGTTTTCTTACGTTCTTACACGTTTCCGTCTGCGTTAGTCCGTTTCTTTCCGTTTTATCCGTTTTTAAGACTTTTCGGGTCAACCCAAGAAGCGAAGTGAATTCATATTCGGTTTTCGGCTCCCTTCGGTTTAATTCTAGTTCGGTTCGGTTCGGTTTTCGTGTTGAAGCGAATAAAAAGATACCGATTTAACAAAACCAAACAACCCGATAACCAAACGGATAAACACCCCTAATTAATTTATAATGATAGTTTAAAAGGAGGACTTGTTTTGCGGTTTTAAAGTTTAGGTCTTTATAGTTTGAATTCATAAGGAGTTACAAGTATCTTCTCTATCACACTATCCCCACAACTCTTCTTCAACCTTTCTTTGCAATCTTTCAATAATATCATATTTTACCCAATTTCATTATCAATGGCAGCACCATCACCACAAAACCATTTGGCTAAGCGTGTTATTGATGACCTAATTGAGTTTAGCGGGGAGACATCTGTTGATGGTTACATGAGTTTCTTCAAGGCTCAGCAAATTTCCAGTCTCCGTGGCTTTATAAACCGGATGCGCGAAGAGGCCACCACAGTAAAGAATGAGATTGCGCATTTTAATGCTTTAATTGCTGAGATGGTAGCTATTGGAGATGGGGATGAACATTTTGACACATTGATGGATCTTAGGCATGACATGGAGGCTACGAGGACTAAGCTGCAGGGGTTGAATGATCTCATTACTCAAGCTGAGGAGGATATCGAGACCAAGGAAGAACAAATTAAGTCGATGAATGGTTGAAGGGTTGCTCGCTATGTAAAGGGATGGTTTCTTTTGCTATAGTGTCATCTGTTTATAATGTCTAATGTCTTGGTTTAATATTATGGTTTGTAGATATATTAACGATGAAACATGTATGGATCTTTTGATGGTTTATCCAATGGAATGGAATGGGTTGCGCTCGCTAGTTTGTTTCATCTTTTTTTAATGTTGTTTTGCATTTAGGAATTGGTTGTGGTGTTTAAGTTCATATCTGGTAGAATGTATTATTGTAGGTTTGAGGTTGATCCAAACTCTGTTCAATGTTGAGCCATGGATATGCGGTTCATAAGTGCTTTGCTTAGGTTGTTCATTTTTTAGGTTGTTGTCAATTTTTAGGGTGTTTTTGTTGTTGTTTTTGCTTTAAGTTAATTGCATTTACATGATTTCTTGATTTTTTTTACTGTTGGAGGATGTTAGAGCTTATTTAAGTGCTTATAAATAGGTTATTTATAGGCTTAAAGTAAGGTATCAGGGCTGTTTGTTGTATCAGCAGTCCTTGGTTGGATTTGATTATTTTTGTGCTTACTTGTTTATATGGGACTGCTTATTAGTTATAGTTGCTTAATTAGTTGCTTTAATTCCATTTTTTTATTTTGTTTCTTCATTTGTATGCGCCATGTGGTGAGATTTTAGTGTAGCTGCAGTTATATGTGCTTTGATACAGCTGGTTTGAAGTTATATGGGTGTTTGGGACTGTGGGTAAGAACCATTTCTGTCATGGGTGTGTTGGTTTCAAAATGCAGCCAAAAATGAAATATTTAAATTCTATATTATGAATTTGGAGCCACATTTTAAAATTATGAAATTTGGAGCCAAATTTCAGCCAAAATTTTTAAAAGTACTTAGGAATTTATGGTTTCCTTATTTGAAAAACTGCCCCATAATGAGCCCTAATTTTACTCCAATAAATCAGGATTCAAGCAAAACAACCAGAACTTCAATTTTTACACCATTATTTACCAATTAAGTTTACTAATTTTCTTTAACACATTACTTCTGACGAATCATGGCAACTCAAACCAATTGTCAGGATGATTTGGTTTATTCTGATCGTGAAAATGATAACGCATTTGGATATGAATCAGAGGCGTATTCAGATGAGGGTGAGGATGCTGAAAATAACCATTCAAATGCGAATGTTGTTAAGAGGGGCATAACTAGGTTAGCTAAGTTTCGCAGGGATTATGGAAAAACCGACGGAATAAAGGTCAGTGTAACCTTCGATGCACTGAATAGGATATCAGGAAAAAACAGGGCATTGTTTTCGAGTTTTTTGGGTGCTTTGGTTCGTGAGCATATAGGTGTCAGGATTCTATCCTGGAGGAAGGTTGATTCAGAAGCAAGAGATAAAATGTGGGACGAGATCACGGTACACATATACTTTTTTTTAACTAGTAGTGGCTTGGTTGTCGTAGGTACAAGGTGTTAATAAGTTTATCTCTGCATTTACATTATGTGCAACTAATTAACAACATTGTGTTAATCTTTGCAGCGATATTTTGATGTTGGCTTGACTGTCCAAAAGCTGATAATGAATCGTCTTGGTCAACTTCTAAGGAATTTTCGAAGGAAATTGACCGAAAACTACATATTGCCCAACCAAAATACCCTTTTAAAACTTAATGAAGTCCCGGCGAAGTATAGTGCAATTATAAAAGCTGAAGATTGGGTAAATTTTGTAAACTACATGGCCACCGAGGAATACAAGGTGTTAATTATTCATTTTTATTCAAGTTCAAATATCTGTCACATTTGATGTTTCCATATATATTAGTTGTATACTATCAGCATTACTACATCTAAACACCTTTTTTATTTTGTGTTGCAAGGTGAAATCAGCTGCATCTAAAGTGGCGCGTTCCAAGTCTGTTTATCAGCATAGAATGGGACGAGGTGGATACGCCCGTGTGATGGATAAAATGGTAACATTAAACATTAAACATTTGCATTTAATAGCATCATACTTTCGTTTATATTCGTTTATCTTACAAGTGTATGTATTTGATGTTTATAAGATCGAGAATAAAGAAATTCAACCAGATGAAGAACCACCGCGTGGTACGCTGTGGTTGAAAGGAAGGGTGAATAAAGACGGAGAATTTCACGATGATGATATCAGAACAGTTGGACAAAAAATTGTAAGTTTGACTCATTTTATGATTATGTTTATTGTTAGTTATAAGTTAATACTGATAGTGTATTAGTTAAAACTGATAGTGTATTAGTTAAAACTGTTAGTTATTAATTAATTCTGTTAGTTATAAGTTAATACTGTTATTTATAATTTGATACTGGTAGAATTAAATAACCTATTTCCCATATTGTGTGTGCAGAAAGAGACGGAGGAGAAGATCAAACAAGGAACCTTGAAGCTTGATCATGGCACTGATGCCATGACATTCGTATTAGGTAAGGAAAAGGGAGGATATGCGAGAGGAGTGGGAGGTGGAGTAACCTACAAGAGGTATTTTGATCTGCCTCGAATCAGACAAGCATCTGATGAAAGAGTGGTGTTACTTCAAAGTGAACTTGATGATGAGAGGCGCCAACGTCAAGAAAAAGAGGCGGTAATACAGGATTTGATGAAACAATTGGCTGCACAAAGGGGGCAGTTGCAGTCAACTTCAACTCCATTGACAGAAACGGAAGTAAGACATAAGAAAGTAACATTCCATCTTTTTTTTACCCTTTTAAATACTGCTGCAGTCTTCTTAAACAATTTATATTTCAGGTGTCTCCGGTGAACATTAATCTTTTAAATAGCAGTGCTGATGAGGATGCCGGAACACGTGTTGCTGGACGTGAGAAAGTTGCGAGCTTTGAGAAGTCTAATGGACTTGCAACTTTGGAAAAGGAAATTCAAATAAGTGTAAGTAATAAATCTCCCCCCTTGGGATTTTTGAATTCTACATACATTATTTATTTACCGTGTATTATACATATAGGAAACTGTTAAATCTGTCGCATCTAAGAAATCGACTAGATCAAAACGAAAGGATTCTTCACGTCAACTTTCTGGATCACAAGAACAGGAGTCTCCATTAACAGTACTACCACAAGTATGTATTTAAACATTTTCATATGTTCTTTAGTTTAATTAATTACTGATACATATATACATGCAACAAATTATCTTTTTAGGTAATTAAGTGCAGACTGTGGCACTTAAAGAAATCAACTATTATTGCGGAGGGTACCGTGTACAAAACTGATGGAAAACAAATGCTTCATAACAAACCACTCCCAAAGGATTGCTACAGAGTGTCTATTGAAAAATCTTTAGTGGATGCAGCATGCATACCGGATGTAGGAAGTAACGGTCTCAAAATAGTTAAGGATGCAGTAGGTGGTTTTTATGCATGGCCAAAGGATCAAGTGGTTTTCGATGAAAAGGTACATAGATGCATGTGTTTTATAAACCTACATATATCATTCTTCATATTTAATTCAGTGTTTGATACCCCTGCTTTTGTTTCCTACAGATAACACCACCAAGTACCATAAAACTGATTGGTGAGAACAGAACTGCACCTAAATTACATACGAAGCGCTACGTCTCTAGTCATACCATGCAAAAGGAAGCTAAGAAGATCAAGAGTCAGAAGTCGTTAAATTATTGAGAATTTTATTATGTACGACATTACAATTTTATATACATTCCAATTTTATTGTATTTGAATATATTTTGAATATATTTTTATATATTAGAATTTGTTTTGATATATATTGATTTCTTATATGTGACTAAAAGATTCATATAGTCACAATTATTAACACTTTTTGGTCATAGTTTGCTTAATTCGATGCGTGACTAAATGTTAGAAAGCGCCACACAAACATAAAATTAATGTGGCCATTGGATGAGCAATAGTCACGCAAAACACACATTTATTCACTTAAAACACCATATGGTCACACTTATTAACACTTTTGGCCACTTTATGCTTAATTTGTATGTGACTAAATACCCAAAAGAAACATGCTTTGTGTGACTAAATGTTAGAAAAGGCCACACAAACATAAAATTCATGTGGCCATTGGATGAGCAATAGTCACACAAAACACACATTTCTTCACTTAAAACACCATATGGTCACACTTATTAACACTTTTGGCCACTTTATGATTAATTGGATGTGACTAAATACCCAAAAGAAACGTGCTTTGTGTGACTAAATGTTAGAAAAGGCCACACAAACATAAAATTCATGTTGCCATTGGATGATCAATAGTCACACAAAACACACATTTCTTCACTTAAAACACCATATGGTCACACTTATTAACACTTTTAGCCACTTTATGGTTAATTGCATGTGACTAAATACCCAAAAGAAACATGCTTTGCGTGACTAAATGTTAGAAAAGGCCACACAAACATAAAATTCATGTGGCCATTGGATGAGCAATAGTCACACAAAACACACATTTCTTCACTTAAAACACCATATGGTCACACTTATTAACACTTTTAGCCACTTTATGGTTAATTGCATGTGACTAAATACCCAAAAGAAACATGCTTTGTGTGACTAAATGTTAGAAAAGGCCACACAAACATAAAATTCAAGTGGCCATTGGATGATCAATAGTCACACAAAACACACATTTCTTCACTTAAAACACCATATGGTCACACTTATTAACACTTTTAGCCACTTTATGGTTAATTGCATGTGACTAAATACCCAAAAGAAACATGCTTTGTGTGACTAAATGTTAGAAAAGGCCACACAAACATAAAATTCATGTGGCCATTGGATGAGCAATAGTCACACAAAACACACATTTCTTCACTTAAAACACCATATGGTCACACTTATTAACACTTTTGGCCACTTTATGATTAATTGGATGTGACTAAATACCCAAAAGAAACGTGCTTTGTGTGACTAAATGTTAGAAAAGGCCACACAAACATAAAATTCAAGTGGCCATTGGATGATCAATAGTCACACAAAACACACATTTCTTCACTTAAAACACCATATGGTCACACTTATTAACACTTTTAGCCACTTTATGGTTAATTGTATGTGACTAAATACCCAAAACAAACATGATTTGTGTGACTAAATGTTAGAAAAGGCCACACAAACATAAAATTCATGTGGCCATTGGATGATCAATAGTCACACAAAAGACACCTTTCTTCACTTGAAACACCATATGGTCACACTTATTAACACTTTTAGCCACTTTATGATTAATTGTATGTGACTAAATACCCAAAACAAACATGCTTTGTGTGACTAAATGTTAGAAAAGGCCACACAAACATAAAATTCAAGTGGCCATTAGATGATCAATAGTCGCACAAAAGACATATTTCTTCACCTTAAACAACATATGGTCACACTTATTAACACTTTTGGCCACTTTATGCTTAATTGTATGTGACTAAATACCCAAAAGAAACATGCTTTGCGTGACTATACAGTGTTTATGGTCACGAATACGGATTAATCCTACAAAATTTGTACCTAATTAGTCACACATGTTACGGTTTTGGTTACTCTTTTGCAATAGAGACTAAAAAAAAGTCAAACACGTGACCATAGAGTACCTATGGTCGCGGCACCTTTAGTCACACACGGCCGAAAAATCATGTGTGACTATATGTATATCGTCACACATATTCGATGTGGCCAAATCCACTTTTTGTTCTAGTGTTGGGTCGATTGTGGAAGCCCAGAGGCATAGTGAGCAACATCTTGAGCCATATGAGGGTTAGTCGTATGGTGATTGATATTGGTAGACCCAGGGTACCCAATTTTGGCCGTTTGTAATGTTTGTGCTTCCATTTGTGTCAAAGAGGAAGGTGTAACAGTATTCACAGGAAGTGAGGGAGTAATAAAACCATGTACCCCATTGTGTAAGAACTTGCAAGACGAACCAAAACGACACGAACCTTTGTTAAAACTAAAACACGGTTTGTGTACCTTTTCCATGGAGGAGGACGAGCGGCGAGAATTAGACCCGGAATTCGCCAATAAAACCATTGGTGAGGACGATGCAGTATCAACAACGGGGTCTTCTCCATGCGACTTTAACCTAATCTATTCTGTGGTGAGCATAGAGCGAACGGTCTTGAGATCCGGGAAAGGCTCACGATGAGCAATTATTGTTTCCACGTTATCATATCGTGCGGGTAACCCATCCAAGGCAAACTGACCACATCATCATTATCTAAACACGACCCAAGGCTAGACAAAACCGTCGTGATAGATTCTATTTTCCGGAAGTAAGCATCAATACTCATATCACCAAGCTTCAAGGAACGTAACTCTGCTTTCAAGGCAATAGAGCGGGTACGTTTGTTGTCGGAAAAGATGTCGGCTAGAATATCCCATGCTTCTTTAGCCGATTTAGGGTTTTTAACAACGAGACGTTGTTGAAGGGTTTTGGACACGGTAACAAATATCCAAGATACAAGTATCGTATCAATTTTTAACCAATCGGCATCATGAGGCAGTGTGGTGCTTGTGGTTATCTATTTGTCACCTTTAGCCTCGATGGATCCAAGAGAGAGTTACCACGACAAAAGTGGTTGAAAAAATAGACCCAAGATGAATAATTCATCTCGTCTACATCTAGTTTGACGGGATTGATGTTATTGAGATTTGTGATCGCCATGAGTTTATTGGATAAAATAATTAAAGGTTGTTGAGGAGTTTGAATGACAGTCATCTTGTTGTAATTGAGTGTGTGTCGAGGGGATTAAAATGAATGGGTTTAGGGTTTAGTGAGATGTGTTGCAACAGTAACAACAAAAGAGAACCAAAGTAAATAACAAGTTGACTCGTAATCCTATCTACCAATGATTAACCACCAAAGAAATCAAACTAGTTGACTAGTAATCTTTTCTACCAACGATCGACTCACACTTAAAAGAGAAAATACAGTAGCAAATTATGAAGCGGAATTTTGTGGTGTGTTTAGGGTATAGGATCGACTTACAATGGCTGATACTGTTGGGAATTATGCAAAAGTAGGAATTCTGCTGAACGTACTGCTGATGGATTCTGCTGAAGACCACGGAATCTGCTGAAGAAGAGTTTCTGCTGAAGTGTTAAAGCCGTGCGTGTTTCTGCTGAAGAGTGGAAGCTGACTAGGATCTGCATGCGCTTTATTATTTACATGCTAGCCCATCCTTATTGTTGTACTGCTCGAGGTTAGCGTGGGCATTAGCATGAGCATATTTAGAGTAAACCCATAATTATTCTGTATGGGTTAAACATATATTTTAGTTATATGTTTGTTAGATTTTAGGGTTCCTTGTCTATAAAAAGAACCGTAGAATATGTAATAGATAACTGTCCGAAACACAGAGTTTCACTTAATAAAAAGATCCATAGAGGATCTAAGAGTTCTTAGTTATTATAACTTGTATTCACATTCCGCTAAAGAATACAAGTTGTAGAGATTTTCTATTAGTTTGCTTGTGATTACATAGGCAACACTATCGATCCCCGAGTGCTTAAGATCTTTCAAGGTCTTTGTTTCCTGTGAGAGGTGAATCATTGAAAATAATGGATTTGATGTCTCTTTACCAATAGCCATTACTACTGGAGTAGCCAAGTGTTTAAGTTCAAAAACTATGGTACACTGATAACCATCTGATTTATTAGCAAATCAGCAACTATATAAACGGATTTGACTTGTCTTTACCTGTAGCCGTTTGCTCAGGACTAGTCAATTCTTAGAATTGGTGAATTGATAACCAAATATGGATTTAGTTGCCTTTACCACAAGCCATATACTTGTGGGCTAGTCAATTCTTGGATTCCAAAAAGGAATAGATCATGGTGAATTGATGACCATTCAACCCTCAGCAATTAAGCATGGGTGGTTGCAGACCCTATGATTTGAAGCAAATCATTACAGCTATCAACAGATTTGATGTGTCTTTACCAAAGCTGTACCCTTTGGACTAGCCAACTCTTTGATATATACAAGGTATATCTGGTGAGTTAATGACCATCAACTATATACAATATACCTGCAAGAAAGGGTTAGATAAAAACAAGAATATACATGGATAGTTAATTTTTTTTTAATAACTAATAATTTACCAAATACAAGGAATACAAAAATTATCAATAAAACACATAATTGCAAAAGACCATGAAAGATACCATTATGAAGATGAAGAAGCAGCTTGTTCTTGCAGAAGTTGAGTCTTGATTGATCCAACCAGTTGATCAGCACGTAGTCTTTCATTTCCCACTGGGTCTGGAGGAATTTCCAACTTCTGACTGAGCATCCTTTCCATAAGTCTCTTGGACAAAGGATAAGTTCTTTCAGCAAACATGCAGACTGTGATTCCACCCTTTGTCTCAACCACATGCACACGAGGGAGAGGATAAAATCTCCAGGACTCAACTCGCCATAAATGTGAGTTCTTCCAAATGGAATGTCCTTTACCATTGGGAGATTGAGAGTTAAACAGGACATGAAGATCTCCCAATAGAAACATCCCAGAACCCTGTGGTTCATTGTTGCAGTAATGTTTGGTAACAAGAGTGTACAAAGTAATTAAATCTGCCCTGTCTACCAAATGTAGAATTTCCTTCAAAAAGGTGAATTCCATTGAAGATTTATCTAATCGATGTATGACATTCATCTCTTTATTTTTCAGAGTCCAATTGACCAACACATTTTGATATCCATCAGGAAAATCAGTAGCAGACCCTTCTTTAGTAAAAGTTGACTCATCAACTTCAAGATCCAAGGAAGTTATTTTGGCCATTCTTTTCTTCCTCCTACCAGGCTTATATATCTCCAAAGATGGTACATCTTCAGACTCTTCATTAGTTTTGTTAGTAGGACTAGAGGAAGTAGGTGAGAATTTAGGAGAAGCACCATCACGAAGGGCATTCATTCTGACTAGCAAGTTTCTAGCGTTTCTAGTTTTTACACTTGCTATATCAGCTTCCTTAACTCCAGAATCTCCTTGTGAATCGACTGTTGCCATAGATGGAGTAAAAACTGCCATGAGGGGTGGTTCTGAAGAAACAGTAGAAGGTTCAACAATGTGAACCCTGTCATCTTGCTTCACCATAGTATCTCCTTCTGCATCAGCAGTTGCTTCAGTTGGTATAGAGGCTGACTTATCTTGTGCTTCAGAGGAAATACCATGAGGTTCAGCAGATTGAACCGTTTCAGCTAAAGGTATAGCCTCTATTGTAGCTTTAGTAGGAACTTTGGAAGAACTTGACATTGGTGGCACATCATCAAAATTTTCCACAATTTCAACTGTCTTGGTCCTCTTAGCCTTAGGAGCAGCTGAAACACCAGCAATCCTTTTCAAACTGGAAGTGTGTGTTGGAGTAGGTGAGGAATACTTCATGATTTGATTATACTTGCGAATCAAAACATGATCGGGGAAACCCTTGACCTGGTTCATTGACAACCCAGAGTTATACAGAGAGCAGCTCTGATTTTTCACCACAAGTCTTATTTGAGCTTTAGAAGGAGGTCTCTCTTTGTTCTTTTGAGCTGTGATGGCTCTCCTCATTGCAGCTACTTCTTGCTTCTTTTGTTTTCCACGAGCCACCATAAGCGCCACAAAATTCTCACTACTGAAGTCTGCACCTAATATACTCTGAGCAATTGAAGGATTTGAAATGGCTTGCTGAGTATAAGCATCCCAATGAGAATCAGGTAGCTTAGAACGCATTTCATCCAATTCCCTTTGTCTTTCAGGAGGCAAAGTAGAATAAGATTGATCTACAAGCTTTTTAGCAACTTCTTCACTTTTCTTTGACTCTGCAAACTCAGCCAATCGACTTTCGTGTCCTTGCCTTTCTTCTTCACTCACCAGATCCATACCAAGCTCATCTTCAATCAGTTCTTCCTTTGCTTGATCTTCAGGCTTCTTAACACACTCATCTTCAGTAATATCAACTAAAGGAATCTCAGTAGAAACACCCAAGTCAACTTGTGAGGGTTCTTCAGCAGGTGAGGACAAAACATATCAGTTGCTGAATTTAAATTAAAACTTCTTCCAGCAAGAAACACTTGTGAATCATCTACTGAAGGTGAAAGATCTGTCGGTTCTTGCATGACTGAAGATCAACTAAGTTCACCAGCAACATCCTCCATTGGTACATCAGCAGATGCAGCTTTGACACCCTCTGGATCCTTGGGTACTTCAGCAGATCCTTTATTCAAGAAAGATCTTTTTCTTCTTTTATAAAGAACAGGTTCCTTATTCTTTGAGGATTCAGCAACCACTGATGAAGGATCATTAAGAGACACATCAGCTAACATATTAAGATACCCGTACTGAGATTCTTCTTGATCTTCATCAGAAGAAACCACAAGCTTCCTTTTGGTGCCCTTTTCAAGTTTGTCCTCTAAGTCCTTAACTTTGTTCCTCAGTTCCACAATCTCACCACCAAGGGAGGACTTAGTTTGAGCAAGCTCCTTTTTGAGATCCTTAACTTCTGCAGCATACCTGTTCACTAGATCATAGAAAGAAGTTAGTGTAATGGTGTCCTCAGCTCCACCACCTGATTGCTCAGTGGTAATGGGAGCTTCATTGGACCTTTCAGGAGAATCATGGACATGCTCAAAATGAGGAGAACCTTCATCAAATGGTTCCCTTTGAGGACTAGGTGTGGTCATTCTGTTTAGATCAGTCTCATCCTCATCAACAGAAACCTGAGTAGGTGGTGGACTAGGACATGGTCTAAGGGGAGATGTAGGTGGAGGTTGGTCAGTTGCAACATTAGATGTCTCAGCAGTTGCAGAGGGGCCTTCATCAATGGCTACTGAAGGATTACCATCAACAGCAACAATTGGAGAAGGTGGGTCATTAGCAATATTCTCCTCATCAGCAGCCTCATTGCCTTGAGGCAATATAGCTGCTGACAGAGGATGATGTGCCCCCTCAAAGTGAGTTCTCATAGAGGCAAAAAGTTTAGCCGATAGAGCTCCTATGGGATGAAAGGCTTGGACTTGGGTAGAGGTGTCTATGATCATTTGCAAGAATCTGGGGTACATTAAAAACTTATGCTGTTTCCTATTTATATTTTCAACCAAATTATCAAAAATAAATTTTGAAAAATTATAAGTTATCCCTTGAGATAGACACACAATACCACAAGCCAATTGCGTAGAGAATTGATCCCACGCTCCATATTTGTTGCTAATGCACTGAAGCAGAGTGTGAACCCAAAATCTCCACATAGGGCTAAAATACTTCTTTAACCATATGTCTGTCCTTGTACTTTGATACCCAATGGCTCTCAGCCCTGAGAGTATCTCCACTGTACTTGAGTGAGAAACCCCATTAGCATCATACAGACGAAGCTTTCTCCTTATCAGGTCCTCCATCACCACGTGCTCTGTTTCATCAATCAAAGCAACAATCTCTGTTTCACTTCGTTTTTCAGCAGATGCCCAAAATTGTTTAACCAACGATTCATAAATTGCATTAGGAGAATGCGTTAGGGCATAGTGAATCTTAGAACTTTTCAAGAACTCCACCATTGGTTCAAACAACTCATCGCCCTTAGCTTTTTCCAGAAATGCAACTTTGTTGTGATCCTTCTTAAATTGAAGTTCCATGAGTGAAATTGATTTAGGGTTATGATTTTCGTAACTGTAAGTGTTTTGGAAGTGAGGAGAGGGAATTTGGTTATTTTGAAGGAAAGAAATGTGAGTAACGGTTTGGTAGAAGTTGCCCCAAAATATAGTAAAAAAGTATCGAGTCCTTGTTGACCAAATCCTACGTGTAATTCAACTTTAACCAAAGGCAAAATAACGCTTCAACAGAAACACGGTCAATCTGCTGAAGTAATGCACTTCAGCAGAAACCACTCAAGATAAGGATATCTTAAGTGAGAATCTGGAGCGTTACTGTGCCAACTAACTCGCATTAATTTACATTAACCCTTTCATCCGTCTATATAACAATCCCAATGCACATTTAATCCTTATCTTTTACCCCCAAATCTTTATCACAAAACCCTAACTTCTTCATGAGCCACAATCAACCATAATTAACCATGAATACTAAACCAGAGGTTGTTAATCCAACTTCTTCTCCATCATCTTCATCATCTAGTGATTTCCTTCAGTTTTGGTCATGTCCCCCTGACCCTCGTCCTTTGAAATCCCCATTTCTCAGTTCTTCTGATGATGATAGTGTGGTGAATCCAAGTGAGTCTTCTAATGACTCTGAAGAACCCACTACTGAGATAACCTCTTACTCCCAACCTCCAGCACCTCAACCTCAACAACGGCCTCGAGCCAGAAATCCGCCACTCCCTAAGGATAGAGAGGTGGTTCTTGGTCTTTCTGCACCAGGTTTTGGTGCTTCAACACACATCGTATAGATGAAGGGCTTAAGGAAGGTGGAAGGATTTCTTTTTGGTGAAACCAAGTAGATGAAGCACAAAGGAAACTTTATTTTTATTCATCATCATGATTTTCATCAATCCATCCTTCCCATTTTGATCCTTAGCATCTTCATCGTACCGGTCGTGCATATCCAGCCATCGAGATAGAAGGAATGGGTGGTTATACAAGACTTCACAAACGCATATCCAGCATTTCGATCAGAAGATATGCGTGGTCATGCATATCCAACAGCCGTTGGAATAGATGATATGGGCTAGAGTAGGTTTAGTAGATGATGTATAGTACTTTTCTTGTAGTTGCATTTGAAGTTGATTGAATTTTGTAAGCTGTAAGCTGTAAGCTGTAAACTGTTTCTTGAATGAATGAAAGAACAATTTGACTTCAATTTCTTCTCTTCAGTACTTTAACTTCAGTGGAATCAACTTGTTTGCTTCAGTACTTTTGGATTCAGAAGAAACAAGCTTTAAAGCTTACTTGACCATATACCAAAGAATCACACTTGATGAACTTGAACTTGAACTTGGAATAGACAAACTGCAAAACAGATACAAATACACACAAAAACAAAACAGAGACAAACAAACTAAAATATTATTTGCAAGTTAGTGTTAGCAAACAAAATTATACACAAAGATATACAAAGTTTACTACAAATCCTCCCCTGAGGCATATGCCTCCCCTGAGGCCTATGCCTCCCCTTAAACTTTGCAGTTAAGGGTTAAGCATTCCAATATTGACCACAAGGTGTTGAAACCTTGGTCCATCAAAAGCTTTTGTTAACAGATATGCCACATTATCATCAGTATGAATTTTAGCCACTTTTATCAAATGTTTTTCATATGCATCTCTTATAAAGTGGTGCCTGATTTCAATGTGTTTAGTTCGACTGTGAAAAACTGGATTTTTGACAATGCATATGGTACTTTGATTATCAATAAAAATTGTTGTGTTCATGAAGTTATACCCATAATCCAACAATTGGTTTTGAATCCAAAGGACCTGTCTACAGCAATTTGCAGCAGCAACATACTCTGCTTCAGTAGTTGAGGTAGCCACAATGGTTTGTTTCTTGCACTGCCAAGAAATCAACCTCTTTCCAAGAAATTGGCAACCTCCAGTTGTGGATCTCCTATCCAAATTGGCACCAGCATAATCACTGTCACTATATGCTTCCAGCTTAAAAGGAGACTCTTTTGGGTACCAAAGGCCTAAATGAGGTTGACCTTTGAGGTACTTAAAGATCCTTTTCACTGCATTGAGATGGGAGTGACTTGATGTCGAGAACAAACACTCACAGCAAAAGTTATATCAGGCCTTGAAGCTGTTAGATACATCAATGAACCAATCATGGACCTGTACAAATGAACATTCACAGGTAGATCTGGTTCATTGTTGGTCTTTGTCTTTGGAGCTTCATAAGGTGTTGTGGCAGTCCTAACACCTTCCATACCAAATTTCTTCAAAATGTCCCTCACATATTTATCTTGACAGATAAATATCCCATCTTGTTTCTGCTGAACTTGGAGACCCAAAAAGAAAGTAAGCTCCCCCATAGCACTCATCTGAAATTCTCCCTTCATCAGCTCCTCAAACTCCCTGCACCAAGCTTCTTTAGTTGATCCAAAAATGATGTCATCCACATACACTTGCACAAGTATGATGTCTGTGGAGTTTTTCTTCAAGAAAAGAGTCTTATCAATGGCACCTCTTCGATAGCCATGCTTCAGCAGAAATGATGAAAGCCTAGCATACCATGCTCTTGGTGCCTGATGAAGTCCATAGAGAGCTTTAACCACCTTGTAAACATGATTAGGATGATCTGGGTCTTCAAATCCTTTGGGTTGAGTGACATAAACCTCCTCTTCTATCTCACCATACAGAAAAGCACCTTTAACATCCATCTGATACACCATGAAACCCATGTATGAAGCATAAGCCAAGAAAATTTGAATGGCCTCAACTCTAGCAACAGGTGCAAACACTTCATCATAATCAATCCCCTCCTCTTGTCTATACCCCTGAGCCACTAGTCTTGCTTTGTTTTTAATAACCACACCCCTTGCATCTCTCTTGTTCTTCAGAATCCATTTGGTCCCAATTGCATACTTGCCATCAGGTAGTGGTACCAAGATCCAAACTTGTTGATTTTGAAACTGTTGCATTTCTTCTTGCATTGCTTCAATCCAACTTGAGTCTTCAAGAGTTTGAGTAACACTTGTTGGTTCAACTTGAGAAAGAAAACAAGCAAACAGACAATGCTTAAAGTCTGTGTGATTGTCTCTTTGCTGGTTTGAGACATAAGAGAGAAAAGCAACTTGTCCAAATTTAGGACTAGTGATAGTCCTTCGAGTTCTAACAGGTGCTAGAATATCACCAATAATATTGGATTGAGGGTGAGTTATGTTGATTCTTTTAGTAGCAGTGGGGTTGACTTCAATGGAAGTTTCAAGATTAGACAAAGTTGGTTCAAAGGTTGTATCATAGGAAGGTGAGGTGAACATGCCAGATTTGGGTTGATGATTTCAAAGATCTGAAGGTCTTGGAAAGCGAGTAAAGGGTTCACCAAAGTCTGTGGACACTTTAGAAGGAATAGGAGTAGCAGCAGCCGAGCCTTCAGCAGAATTGATGATGATGGGAGAGGCTGGATCAATGTCAGCAGAAACATGGTTTCCACTGACAGCTTCATTTGCAATATCCCCATTCAACTTCTCAGCTTCAAGCTTAGCTGCAAACTCTTGAGTCTGAAGCCTAGCAAGATCCTCAGCATAATGGGATTCATCTTCACTCTCTTCAGAAGTATCTCTAGATGTGTCACCTGTAATATGGTTAGGGGAGAAAGAAGGCACAAGTATAGGTTGTTCATCATCTTCAAACTCACTTTCAGAGTCAGCATCCAAGGTACCTACATTGTTAGTGGGAGACTCTTGAGAACCTGCACTTTGGTTAGCCATATGTCTAGTATAACCCAAATAATCAGTTAAGTAGTCAAGGTCAAAAGACCACACATGACCCTGTCCTCGAACATTGGGCTTGTCTTCCATGTATCTCAGGTTCAAAGTCTCCTCTATCTTCTTGGCTTACAAATTGTACACCCTGTATGCCTTGCTATGAGCTGAATAACCCACAATATAGCCATCATCAGCCTTCTCATCAAACTTCCCCAACGGATCACTTGTGTTTAGAATGGTCACTTGACAACCAAAAGGTTTGAGGTAATGAATGGCTGGAACCTTCCCAAAGAGAAGTTCATATGGTGTTTTGAGGTGAGGTCTAGTAATGGAGACCCTGTTTAGCACATAGCAAGCTGTGCCAACAGCTTCAGTCCAGAACATAGTGGGCAATTTAGAGTCTGCAAGCATTGATCTTGCAGCCTCTATTAAGGTTCTATTCTTTCTTTCAGCCACCCCATTTTGTTGTGGGGTTCTTGGATTGCTATAGTCCCTTTTTATCCCTTTAGACCTACAGAGTTCTATAAGAATAGCATTCTTGAACTCTGTCCCATTATCACACCGAATTCCCTTAACCTTTTTATTCAACTGATTTTCAACAAGGGTGATGAAGTCTTTTAGCACTGGAGATGTTTCATCTTTAGTCCTTAGAAAGAACACCCAACAAAATCTGCTATAGCCATCAGTGATAACCAAACAAAAATACTTGTGATCAATGCTTCTAACTTAAGTTGGACCAAATAGATCCATATGTAACAGTTGAAGAGGCTCAGAAAATGATGCTCACAGCAGTGACAGCTTTGTAGGAGGCTCTGTGTTGTTTTCCTTTGTTGCATGCAATACAATTATGATCATTGGTGAAAACTTTGGAGGGAAGACCTTCAACAAGACCCATTTTAGAGAGTTTGTTTATGGTCTTGAAATTCACATGAGCCATCCTCCTATGCTATTTCGTAGACTCATCCAGGGATGCTTTAGCCACCAAACAAGTGAGGTCACCTTCAGGTTGAACTTCATTAAGATTGAATGTGTATAGATTGTGGGTTCGAGGAACTCTCAGCAGAATTG
This sequence comes from Chrysanthemum seticuspe, assembly GCA_019973895.1. Classification (NCBI taxonomy): domain Eukaryota; kingdom Viridiplantae; phylum Streptophyta; class Magnoliopsida; order Asterales; family Asteraceae; genus Chrysanthemum; species Chrysanthemum seticuspe. Next base: position 348,429,272 of record BPTQ01000005.1, on the reverse strand, counting down.
ATGTATCTTCTGGAAGCTTGAAGTCTTTAGAAAACACAAGACATTCATCTTCAGAGAAGAGTACCTTGTTCTTGGTGTCACAAATTTGTGAGACTGAGAACAGGTTGAAGTGCTGAAGTTCCCTAACATAGTACACATTCTCAAAGTTCAGTAGAGGTGTCTTGATGGTGCCTTTCCCAGTGATTCTTCCATCACTTCCACCAAAAGTCACATTGCCTCCTCCTTCTATAGGAACAAAATTGTGCATCATATCTCTGTTCCCTGACATGCTTCTTGAACAGCCACTATCAACAATACCAATATCTTTATGCTTAAGGGGATGATCCTATAGTAACAAAAAATATATATACAAAAGAATGTTAGTAAACAAAGGAGGCTCAAGTCATTACTGACTTGAACCTGCCTTGTGGATCATATGATTTAGGTCTAGCAGATGAGAAAGATCCACCATTGTTCTTGGATTTCCATTGAAATTTGGGTCCCTTTTTATTCCAAGAACAACCTCCTGAGGGCTTGACAGCAGTACCCCAAAATCCTTTCTCATCATTCATTGAGTCAACATAAGTAGGCCAATAACCATGATTAAAATATGGGCTAGTTGGTTGCACATAAGGTCTGGCAACTGAACTTCTCCAATGAGAATCAGTGTAAGCTGCTTGTGGGACATAAGGTGGTATATTATTAACATTGGTCCACACTGATCTAGGTTTCTGCTGAGGAGCACATGCACCCAATCTTTGCTCATAAAAATCACAATCCTTGATTAAATGAAATTTACTTCCACACACAAAACATGTCATCCTTTTGGAAGATTTATTCAAATAGGGAGATGTTCTATTACATGTAGAAGTACTTAATCCAGAAACATTTAAGGAATTGTTTTTAACAGTCTGATTATGCAAAGATTTAAAAGACAAATCTTCAGAGGAAACTGTCTTGGAAGTTGATTCCTCATCAGCTACCCTAGAAGGCTTGTAGATAGACTTGGGTGCAGGCTTGGGTGTAGGCTCAGGTGAGGGCTTGGGAAGGTCTGACTTATCACTTGAATCACAACTGGCATAAGAAGTAGACCCTTGACGCGATGAATTGTCACTGTCAGAGCAAGAGACAGTCATTAGATGAGGCATCGGGGTCTGGCAAGTCTTTTGACTTTTTGCCATACAGATGGTGTGATCCATCAAAATCAGTAGTGGACAGGTCAGAGGGCATGAATTCTCCTCTAATAGGTCCAGGGACAGCATGCAAATCACCTTCTTTTACAAAATTAGCTAACCCTGCTGGTGTTGATTTACGCCCATCATACCTAGCTTCAGGACCTATATACTTTTGAAAGCCTAAACCTAAACCTGAGTTTGCAGATTGACTACCATAGAGTAAGCGAGCTACTTTGTCACCTGATACTAACCATTGTTTATGTCTAGCTATTTCCTCAGCTAGTTTTTCTTTAAGCTCTAGGTTCTCAGACAAAGCATCAGCTTTTTCTTTCTCAGTGCGTTTTAAGTTAATATTAGCAATATCTAGATCAAACTGTAACACCTTTATCTTTTCTTCATAAGCTATCTGATTCTTTTGAAACCATACCTTTTGTCTTTCTAATGTTTTTAACGATAGTTTATAAGCTTCATTATCAACATAGCATTCATTGTATTTAGGTTTCATAGTATCATAAGCTTCTTTAAGTTCATTGTATCTTTCACTACAACCAAAGATACAGTTGTGTACCTAAGAAAGTCCCATCAAGGCAAATTGATCATGCCTATCCTCTGAAGTACATCTTGCCAGCAATCCAAGCTTCTTTGTATCAGCAGCTTCCTCATCCACAGGTTCATGTGTAGCCCAGTTGACTGGTGCTTCCATGGTGATAAGAGCTGCTGAAGATCCAGCTTCCTTCTGTTTCTGCTGATAGGAAATGTAGTTTGCTCCATCTCCAGCCTTCCTATCCTTGCATTCCCTTGAGAAATGACCCATCTGGTGGCAAGTGAAACACTTGACTTTTCTTCTGTCAAAGCGAGCTGGATCCTTTCCCTTGAAGCCAAACTTCCTCCAAGACTTCTCCTCAAACCTTTTGATATCTACTGAAAGCATGGCCACCTGCCATTTCAGTTTCATCTCCTCCATTTCAAGTGGGTCCACCTGCTCGAAATCTTCATATACAAGATGCTGCTGAGTATCATAATCAGCAACAAATGAATGAAGAACATCCTCCAACACACTACTAGTTTTAGCTTGAGAGCATGATGGAGTGGGACGATTGTTATATGGTGGAGTGAGAGTGTAAGATGATGATGGTAAGTAAGTTGGACTAGGAGCATGTATCATCATATTGGAGTGTGATGTCCCAACAAAAGTTGTATGACAAGAAGAGGATGCACGGTAGGGAGTTCTAACATCAGGTTCAAGAGATTTGAGTCTGTTGTACAGCTCATCAAAAGTGAGCATGTCCAACCCACCTTTTGCCTTGAGGGCTATACTTACATGTAACCATGATGGAGGCAAAGATCGTAGGAACTTTGAATTGCAATCATCATTGTCAGGTCTTGCATTTAGCTGGTTTAGCTGACTCAAAATCTTATGAAACCTGTCGTATCCCTTGTGGATACCTTCTTCTTATGAGATATTGAACTCTTGAAAGTGTTGCCTCAGCATGGACTTCCTCATTCTCCTGGATTCTTCATTGCCACCGAACCTTGCTTTGAGCGCCATCCATATGTCCTTCGCATCATCCATGTGGTGAAAATCACACAAGTGATCTTCAGGAATGGCTTGAAGAAGGATAGTTTTTACTCTGTGCTCTCTTTGCACAGCCAACACTTCTTCAGCAGATTTGGGAGGAGCAATGGTAAACTTCCCATCAAGGTCTGGAATAGTTTTCTTCAGACTGTTTCCTTTCTTTACGATCTCCTAAAGATTCCAATCAATATTGGAGATCCAGTTCTGCATCTTCATCGTCCATAGATCATACTCTTCCCTTTTTAGATAAGGAAACTTACCATTACTGTTGGAAAGACTGAGTTGTTGCATGGAAGTGGTGTTGGTGTTGGTGTTGTTGGTGTTGGTGACTTCAGTTTCTTCTTCAGTTCCAGGCATGGTGAATGTAGGTTTGGTTGTATGGGGGTAAGGTTAAATATGGTTCTTAGTATCTTAGAGACTTTCCAGAGGCTCTGATACCACTTGTTATAAACAAAGACCTTGAAAGATCTTAAGCACTCGGGGATCGATAGTGTTGCCTATGTAATCACAAGCAAACTAATAGAAAATCTCTACAACTTGTATTCTTTAGCGGAATGTGAATACGAGTTATAATAACTAAGAACTCTTAGATCCTCAATGGATCTTTTTATTAAGTGAAACTCTGTGTTTCGGACAGTTATCTATTACATATTCTACGGTTCCTTTTATAGACAAGGAACCCTAAAATCTAACAAACATATAACTAAAATATATGTTTAACCCATACAGAATAATTATGGGTTTACTCTAAATATGCTCATGTTAATGCCCATGCTAACCTCGAGCAGTACAACAATAAGGATGGGTTAGCATGTAAATAATAAAGCGCATGCAGATCCTAGTCAGCTTCCACTCTTCAGCAGAAACACGCACGACTTTAACACTTCAGCAGAAACTCTTCTTCAGCAGATTCCGTGGTCTTCAGCAGAATCCATCAGCAGTACGTTCAGCAGAATTCCTACTTTTGCATAATTCCCAACAGATACCATGTAAGTGTTTGAGAATCTGTTTTCTCCTCTTGCATTAACCGGATCACAATATATACAATATACAATACGTGTAATCCCTAGGCAACTATGCTTGGGCTTTAGCCCAAAGAGTAAATATAGTAGTCTAGCTAGTACATGCTAAATACATCAAGGATACAACTAATAATATAAATAATACAACTAACAACTTGATCTTGTTTTACCTCTTTTTTATTATTCAAGAAAATCATCATCTTTACGTGACCTCAAAAACAAGTTGTAATATCTACTACAACATTTCTTTAAAACAAGAGTAAATTACACATATCGTCCTTGTGTTTTGCGTTGCCTTTCACGTATGGTCCATTGACGTTTTTTTAATCAAATAGTCTGTAACTCCGAAACCCTTAACACCCACGGTCCTTTGACCAAACGGACGTTAAATTTGACCGTTAAAGTCCCCCACATGCATTGCACATGAGGGTAAGATTGTCTTTTCCATTAGACCACCTATTTAAATATAAAATAAAAATATATACTTTAATAAAATTAATAGCATATCCCATTTTCCCAACCAAGAATGTCAATCTCCACATTTAAGTATAACAAACTAGTCAACCTACCACTAAAACTTAACCCATCACCACCATTGGTGACACCACACTTTTACCACCACTAAACACATATCGTAGCCACCCCCTTATTTTTAAACAACCCAAAAAACACCCAAATAAACATTCAAAAAATAGCAAATCTAGAAAACAAAATAAATTGTGACCCTTAAGCAACCATATCAAAACAAATAAAATCCATACAAACCCATTACCAGTGACCTTTGATCTCAGGCTACATTTGATTTTAGGCGAATTCTCATATTTAAATTTCGACACCGCTGCCCAATATATTAAAAAATAAAGTACCACGTACTTTCACTATCCCACAATATTCATCTAACAAATCTACATCACCATTCACCACTACCATCACATTAATCCCACAACCATTTTCATTGCTAACCATCTTCTTCACAACACAACAACAATACTAAAAAAAATAATCTTTTTCTTACAAAACAACAGGTTTCAATGGGTTCAGGCTAAGTTATGTCTTGTCCAGTGCTATATATATGTCTTGTCCAGGGTGCAGTGATGGATGGCAGAGGTGGGTGGGGTGGTGACAGAGTGGCAAACAAGTCTCATTGGTGACATACTTTCCTTTAAAGTGACACTATATCTATTTTTTCTCTCGTGTCAAAGGGCATCATTATTTGTTATCAATTTCTTGTTACCTAAGTTCAGTTTTGAAGCAAATGTCAATAAGCATTGAACATATAGAGTTCTTTTTTACGCAACAATGATTGATTGATATTTTTAAAAAGATATTTGTATAGTCTTCATGGTAAATTCTTAATCAATGTCATCTGTTTATATGATACGATTTGTTTTATTTATGTTCAGGTAAAAGGAAAAAAAGTGCCTGAATTGCCTGTAAAATCATGTTCCGTGAGAGAATTAATGTTATAATAATTAAATATAAAATGTTATATTTAGTTATTATTTACACGAAACATATAAACGAACGTTAAGTAATTAAAAGTAATGGACTAACGGTCGTTAAATGTTAAAGGAAGGACTAAACATGAAATTAGATAACAAGTAGGTTCTAGACACCCTATGGGTTTCCATAACCGATCGGATGGGGGGTTACCATAACCCAATCATACCCTAACTTGGATACTAAGTTTCTTTGAGTATATATACAAGGCTTAGGGTCTTTGTAAATTAACTCTTGTACACTGGTATGTGCTAAAACACATACCATTTCTTTACCAAAATAGATCCAAAATAACCAGAAAAGAGCCGTTTATGTCTAATATTTGCTGGTTTCTTGAGTTTTTGCATGTGCAGGTACGGAAATGACAAAACACACAAAAGAAAGCCAAGACCGAAGAAAACCGAGCACGAGAGAAAGAAGAGTGCAAAAGCCGATGCTGGGGATGATGTTTCATGGACTTTGATCAAATTACGAAGTTTCAGGACATGTTCGGGGAATTTTCACCATTTCACCTTTCACTATCCCAAATTTTCACACAACACCCTTCAATTAACCACATTTACACAAATAACCTTCCATTTATTCATAATTACATTTTTCGCCCCTCATTGTACCAATATTCCATTTTACCCCTCCAATTTCACAAACTACATTTTTGGTCCTTTGGTATTTGAAACTTTACACAAATGGATTATTTGATACCATTCGGATACAAAACTACTTAAAGACCCAATCCAATAAAACATTATCCTTTTTCACCTTTGGCCCAACCATTAACCAAAGCCCATCCCCAAATGAAATACCACCCGTATACCATTTCATTAGTTAACCCAAGTCAAAGGTTCATATACCCGGTCAATCCCTTAGTTATTATTTATTAACCCCTAGTCAAACTAACACACACACCAAGTCAAAGAAAAATAAAAAAACCCCCCGAGTACCAGAACGCGCCCAAAAGGATAAACCACCATTGTTTTACTGTTACCCCTCCTTCCACCTTTTACCCGTACTAATGAGTTTCTAGAACCCTCTGACAACGTGTCAGAGGGTGTGTATCATTGGGATTGCCAAGCTGGAAGTTTGGAGGAAGCTAATTGGTCATAACACCTCATCTCATTGATCCAAGGGCTGATAATTGAAAGGATGACAAGAGAAAAGATCAAAGGCCAAGAATGAAGATCCAGAAGCATCCCAAGGCTCCCTCTTCTGCTATATAAACCCACATTCAGTCACAAGAGATTTTGTCCAGTTTTCATGTATTAGAAAGCTTAGGCCATTTTACTTTCCTGTTATTAAATTCTGTTTTAGTATGTAGTCAGATTGTAATTTCGTTTATTTTAAGTGTAATCTCAAATCTTATTAATGCAAAGTTACTTTTAAAAGTTTAAATTCCTCATCCAATCAATTCTACTGTTTCATAAGCTATTTTTCTGTTCCAATAAGCTCATTCAAGTTTCTTAAAGCTTTCATTAGTTTATTGATGTTTAAATTTATTTCTGGTCATTTTTCTTAAAAAAAGTCAAAAAAAAAAAAAAAAAAAGTCAATTTGCAAAGTCAAAACAGTGGAGGATAATTTCTGGGTCAAAGTTGTTGTAAGATTGAGTTTAGTGATTGTTTGTGAAAATCATTTCAAATTTAGTCAGTATTCATCAGTTTTCATAGTTTAATTTGCAGTTTAGTAGCTAAAAGGGGTGTTGGGTCAAGTTATTTTTTGTAGCTTAGGGTCAAATTCAGGATTTAATTCACTCTGTTCAAAACTAAATTCTAGTCACTAGAGTAGTTTAGGAGTAATTGTTAGCATCTTTACAAAGTTTTATATGATTTGTACTGGTTTTCAAAACTGAATGGTCTAATTCAAATTTTCATCAGATTGCATTTTGGTTGGATAAATTGGTTTCAAGGCATCTAATGCATTTTGAGTCAAAAATCATTGAACATTTTGTATCTGTCATAGCTGTTATCTGTCCCACTTTCATGCTGCACATCTGCTCAGTTTGAATCTGTTTGTCTCCTATTTCATTGATTGATATGGTTTGATTTTCTATTACTCCAGAAGTTGCTAGTTTAGGTTTAGTAAGCTTAGCTTAGATTCCACCTTAGGAGCTTATAGAATAGCTTATTTGGCCAGCTATAGTTCCCATTTCTGTTCTGATCTGCTGCTCTAGTTCACTCTCAGTCTACTAGCCTTTAGTTTTTGAATTTTAATTTCTTCCTAGTAAGTCCTTTTTAGCTAAGAATTTGGATTCCAGTACTCTGGTTGGTTGACTATTACTAGATATTTTTAGTCTTATTTTAGAAATTTTCTTTGCCTGCTAAACTTGAGCTTAAAGTAGGACCATAAGGCCTGTTTGCATCAGTACTCTATATTCCCTAATTGGCTTATGTTTTTGATTTTTAATTGTCTCATTTTACGTCCTTTTTAGATGAAATTCTGGATATAAGCACTTTGGTTGGTTTCCTTTAACTAGATAATTTTAGTTTATTTTTAGGATTTTTCTAAATCAGCTGAATTGGTGCTTAAAGTAGACACAGTAGGGCTGATTGGCTTTTGGAATTTAGAACCTGATCATGTGTTTTTTCTAGCTCAGCTTGTGCTAAATTGATCGTTTCCAGTTTCAATAGGTTTATTTTAGGATATTTTAGCTTAGTTTAGCCTTAGTAAGTTTCTTGTAGCTTGTAGGAAGCCTTTAGCTTATTTCATGAGCTTATTCACATCAGTTGTGTGCCCAATTCATATTTCCTGCACTGCAAAATAGTTTCTGTTATTTTTCCCTGCTTTTCAATATTATTTTAGAATTTTTTATAATTTTCCATGCTCTTTTGCTATTTTTCTGCATTTAAATTCATTTTTAAGGCTTTTTAATTAGCTTTTAATGCAAATAAATTATAAAAAGGTCAGAAAAATGTAATTTCAATTTTCTTAGTTTTAGAATATTCAAAATATCATAAAAAGTATTTTTCCAGAATTTTCTTAGCTTAAATAGTAATTGTTTAGCAATTTAATTATTTTTAACTAGTTTTAAATTGATAATAATTAGAGGAAAATTCAGAAAAATGTAATTTCAGTTTTTAAATTTCTTTTTAGTTAATTACAATTTTTGAAAAATAGTTTTGTAATTTTCTTGTTAATTTTCATAATTTTTAGCATTTTAAGTCTATTTTAAATGTTCAAAATTAGTTTTTAATTCAAAATAAAATCAAGAAAAACCATAAAAATTAGTTTTAAATTATTTTTTTTAAATAACGTTCTTAGCTATATAAAAATAGTAGTTCATTTTTATGGGTTAAAATAGTGTAGTTTGCATTTTAATTCGCGTTTTAATAATCACGTTTTTTGCGTTTTAGTTTAAATTTGCGTATTTAGTTATAGTTTCCTTGTTTACATTATAGATTCAGTAGTTTTATTTGCTTTCCTTTATTATTGCTTGCCTTGCAGTTTAGAAATCAATCAAAATCCTTTTTACCCATTCGAATCCCGAATCACGCGACGTGAGTTGATTACTCCATTCATCCCTCGTTGGGAAAACGACCAGGGAAATACATACCTTTGTATTTCTTCGGAAAATATCTATGTACTAAAAACGATCAAATCATACACATAAACCTAAAACCTAAACTTGTGTGTGTGGGTGTGTGTGTTTTTAGTCCATGTGATCGGTTCTTATACCCTAAGGATTGATCCATACTTGTTTTCCTTAACAAATCGTTTTGTGTTATTAAAACTAGCACTACTTTAATTTGTTATAGTACGTGTGTACAAGAACGTGGTACTTACACACTATTGTAAGTATCTTGGATTGAATTGCAAAAATGGTATGGGACAATTCTCATAATCCTATAAACCCTAATTTGGGCTCATCTCAATTGCTAGTTTTGTAATTGATTCTTTTATGTTTATGTGAATTAATTATTCATTATATATTTCTTATGCTTCCGCATGTGTTCTTGATTGTTGTTGTATTTTATTTATGATTGTTATGTAATATAATTCGAACAGTGGCATCACGAGCTTTGTTTAATGAGTAATTAATTACTAAACACGTAAAAAACGGATATTGTATGGTGTTTGTGATATGATTAATTCTAGGGTTTGGTTATTATTTGAAAACCCTAATTCTAGGGTTATGGCTTTTGCCCTAATTGTTTTTAAAAAAAATTTATGTAGACCTATAAATTTTTTTTTTGTCGATTTATATAATTCTTTTAGGATTTATAAAATTGTTTTGTTAATTGATAATTAAAAGAGATAATTACATAAATCGTCCTTGTGGTTTGGTCAAAATTACGGATCTTGTCCCTATATTTTTTTTTTAGTGCGTTTCGTCCTTGTGGTTTACAAATCTTACGGATCTTGTCCCTGATCCGACCCAGTCCCAAAAAAAGGACCTCCCTTGCAAATACTCTCTAACGTGAGGGTCTAACATCATATTTTGGTTTTAACGATCGGAGTTAATTATATAAATCGTCCTTGTGGTTTGGTAAAAGTTACGCATCTTGTCTCTGTGGTTTATTATAATATTTTTTTTAGAAAAAACTGTATTTTCTTTTAAAAAATTTAAAATAAAATTAAAAAAAAAAAACATTTTTAATTTTATTATAAAACGGATGAAGGCGTATAAAAAAAATGTTTTTATACGGTTTTCTCTATTTTTACGTTTCATTTATTTTTATACGGTTTCGTTCGTTTTTGTATAAAAACAAATGAAACGTAAAAATAGAGAGAACCGTATAAAAACATTTTTTTATACGCCTTCATCCGTTTTATAATAAAATAAAATAAAGTTTTTTTTTAAATTTTATTTTAATTTTTTTAATAAAATTAATTTTTTTAAAACAAAAAACAGCTTTTAAAAAAAATATTATAATAAACCACTGGGACAAGATGCGTAACTTTTACCAAACCACAAGGACGATTTATGTAATTCCCTAATTCAATTGGAATGGGTCCGGAGAGCTGATTTGTGTACAAATACAGTATACTCAAAGACTTCAAATCACCCAACGATGAAGGGATTTAGCCATTGAGTTGATTTCCTTACAAAGATAATCCAGTGAGAGACTTCAAATTCCCTAATTCAATTGGAATGGGCCCGGAGAGTTTGTTTTTGTACAAATAAAGGACTTTCAAAGACTTCAAATCACCCAACGATGAAGGGATTGAACCAGAGAGTTGATTTTCGTACAAAGCTAATCCAGTGAGAGACTTCAAATTCCCAAATTCAATTGGAATGGGTCCAGAGAGTTGATTTGTGTACAAATACAGGATATTCAAAGACTTCAAATCACCCAAAGATAAAGGAATTGAACTATTGAATTAATTGTCATTCAAATATAATTCAGTGAGAGACTCCGTATTCCCTAATTCAATTGGAATGGGTCCAGAGAGTTGATTTTGCCACAAACTAAGGATTTAAAAAGACGTCAAGTCACCCAACGAAGAAGGAATTGAACTATTGAGTTGATTGTCGTTAAATATAATTCAGTGAGAGACTCCATATTCCCTAATTCAATTGGAATGGGTCCTGAGAGTTGATTTTGCCGCAAACTAAGGATTTTCAAAGACGTCAAGTCACCCAACGAAGAATGAATTGAACCGGTGAGTTGAATGTAACTCAATCGTAAATCAGTTAGAGACTTCAAATCACCCAACGATGAAGTGATTGAACCTGTCAAATTGTTTCTGAAAAGTTGCAAAACGGTTAACTGGCTTAGTACACCAATGGTAGGTGGAATGACACCAGTGTATATTACTATTTAATAAACTTTTAATCTAAAGACGACTTTACTGAAAAGATCCATAATAATACACGTACCTGTATTATTCTTGAAAGGTAGCAATCTTCATTGATATAGATTATTTCCTTATTTTATAGTAGTAACAATCTACAACATAATTCAGGACAAGAAAAAATACATAAAAAGTTTCTTAAACTTTATGACTTATGACTAGACATCATACAAAATCGATCAAGCTAGCATTAAGTTACTGATAAATGCATCTTCATCCAAACTCAATCATCCACTGACAATAAATCTTTGACTTGGCACATTGTTGGCCTTTCGTGTGGGTGGTAGTTCAAACATGCCCGTGAGACATTCAAAATTTAGCTAGTTTCTCAACTAGAGATGATGGTCGCAGAATCCGTCTATCTCCTACATTGGCTTGCAATAGATCATTAGTAGACAATGTTGGTAGACATGATATAAGTTCTCCTGGATCCTTTCTCAAAATCACTTCAAGTGCAACAACTCCAAAACTAAACACATAACATTCCTTTGTCGCCACCATCGTATAAGCAAGTTCTACACGGAAGGAAACATGAGAATTAAAAAAAAAATGTTATATCTGATCATGATTAAATGTAACATAGATCAATCTAAAACCATAGAATAAGTACGTATATATAATTTTAAAATATATGGGTAGTTACCTGGCGCAATATATCCATAGGTGCCTACAACCGCAGTCCAATTGGATGAATCCAGCTTTAGAAGCTTCGCTGTTCCAAAATCCGAGATATGTGCCTCATAATCAGAATCGAGTAGGATATTAGCTGCAGAAATGTCTCTATGAATTATAGGTGGTGTGCAATCATGGTGCATATAGGCCAAACCATTCGCTACAGCCCTAACAATTCTTACCCTTTTCAGCCAATCCATTTCCTTTGCTGTGATATCACTACTTAAGAGTGATTTCAGACTTCCCTTCACAAGATATTCGTAAATCAAAAATGAGTGACGATTATGAAAGCAATATCCATAGAGTTTAACTATGTTTCTGTGCCTTATGTTTTTTAATGCTCGTACCTCATTTAAAAAGCCTTGATCGTCATTATCAGATGATGAATGAAGTTTCTTGACGGCTACTAAATTGTTGGGTGGTAACACAGCTTTATACACAATACCATATCCTCCCATTCCAATACAAAATGCATCATCAAAATCATTTGTTGCCTTGATGATTTCATCATACATCGCCTGTCCATCAAAACTTGTTACTGCGAAAAATTTACCACCTTCTTCGCCTGATGGTATATGTGGAGAAGTTATCTTTCTACGTCGATAAGCAATGAGGCAACACATGAATAAACCAGCTAAAAGGGCCTCAAAAATTGGGATCACAGTTACAAGGATGAGCTTATGATGAAAATGATTATTTTTTTCCTTACTATTTGACTTTCACAAACTTTCAAACTTGTAACATTTCCACACAGACCATCATTTCCTTGTAATGCTTCTCCAGACTGATTTAGAAAGACGTCATAAGGGGGAAAGGAACCTGTGAGCTCATTGTAAGACAGGTCTATTTCAATCCCTCTTGACAAGTTAATGAAATTATTAGGAATAGAACCAGATAGCTTATTGTGAGAAAGATTCGTTATTAGTAGACTTTTTAAACTTCCAATTAATGATGGTATATCTTTTGTGAGTGAATTCCAAGATAAATCAAGAACATTGAGTTGACGTAATTCACCAATCTCTGATGGGATATTTCCGCTAAGCTTGTTATTACTAAGATGTATGTAATTGATTTGTACCCAATCACCAATATATCTTTGTAATGACCCGTTCAACCTATTTTTGGATAGGTTTGTTAGCCTCTAATTATTTAGATCAAAGACTATGTTACTTATTATGATTAAGACAATAATTAAGTTTGTATTATGTTTGTTGGGTCGAATACAACCCACAAAACACAGACCCATATTGATAGTTACATGGATGTTAGATTGTGGAAGTTAGAATAGGTAGTTAGTTAAATAACCGCCAAACGGTTATGTTAGTTAGTTATTGATGGTTAACATGAAGGGACACAACCCTTGATGGTGTTGTTTCATATCCTATAAATAGAGTAGGAATTCTGTAATCAAACTCAACCCTTCCAGTTTTATATATCAGTTTATAAATGGTTCAACATATATTTCTTGTTTCCTTTTATTACTCCTTTCAATGATAATTATACATGTTGTTGTTTGGATCATTTGATCCTGGAAACCCCACACAACATGTTCTACATTGGTATCAGAACCAAGGGATCAAACAACACACTCAAGAATCTAGAATCTGCCTTGAACGACGATGAAGATAAAGAAAGATAAGAGAAGGTTACCACCAAAGACCGGTGGTTAAACCAAGAGCAAAAAGGGGCAAATTCAGATTCAAGAGAGAAGAATAGAAAGAAAGGAAAGAAGAAAACATGGATGTGTTTTGTTACAAAGAAAGAATGAACACAGTTTGTTCATAAGAGATTTAGAAAAAGAACCAACCTTGAAACCCCGGTTCATGAAGAACCCTACAACCATGATGGTTGACAAAGGCAATGATGCCAAAGATGAAGATGTATGAGTATGATGGGGACAAGGCCTTGATGTTGTGATGATAGTATGATGATGATCAGAAGACGATAAAACCTTTGCAACAAACAAACAAAGCCATCAAAAGAATGAAGACGGTCTAACAAATGAAGATAGTGAGGCAATAACAGATTGCTATAGGAAGTTCATTAATTTAATAGTGATATGCCATGAAATTGCAAAAGTTCCTTGGGGTGAAAAGCCGGCAGAAATTGGTGAAACTAGCAATGTTGTAGCAGCCAAGGACCCATCAAGCCAGAAGGATAGTGCAGTGAAGGATGGAGCACATGGAATGAACAAGAGAACAACAAGTTTGGTGTTAGATCGGATGATGATGAAGATGGACAACAAGGAAGCAGCTAAGACAACAATGACTTTGATGTCATTGCTTGAAACGACCAGAAGGATCACTCAAGGATGTTTTGATACTAAATAATTAAGGGGGAGAATGTTAGCCTCTAATTATTTAGATCAAATACTATGTTACTTATTATGTTTAAGACAATAATTAAGTTTGTATTATGTTTGTTGGGTCGAATAAAACCCACAAAACAGACCCATATTGATAGTTACATGGAAGTTAGATTATGGAAGTTAGAATAGGTAGTTAGTTAAATAACCGCCAAACGGTTATGTTAGTTAGTTATTGATGGTTAACATGAAGGGACACAACCCTTGATGTGTCGTTTCATATCCTAAAAATAGAGTAGGAATTCTGTAATCAAACTCAACCCTTCCAGTTTTATAAATCAGTTTATAAAGGGTTCAACTCATATTTCTTGTTTCCTTTTATTACACCTTACAATGATAATTATACATGTTGTTGTTTGGATCATTCGATCCTGGAAAGCCCACACAACCTGTTCTACAAGGTCAAGAGTAAGGAGGCCATGCAATGATCCAAGCTCTTGAGGTATAACACCTGACAGGTTGTTATCACTCAAGTCTAGATTTAACAAACCTTTCATCTCCCCAAAATCCTTTGGAATTTGGCCAACCAAACGATTAGAAGAAAGATCAAGCACTTGAATTGAATTTCCAATCCCCGGTGGTATGCTACTGCTGATGTTGTTATATCCCATCATTAATTTAGTCAATTTCTTGCATTTACCCTAGTTATGAGATATTTGCCCATGAAATTTATTATGACTGACATCTAAGAAATTTAAGCTTGGGTAGACACCAAAACTATTTGATATGTCTCCACAAAATTGATTAAATTGAAATCTTGCTCTTATTAAGTTGGGGCAATTCTGTAGCCCTCTTGGTATCGGACCAGAGAGTTGATTATGACTTACAGATAAATATTGAAGCTTCCCCCCTTGGCACAAATAATCAGGCAATTGGCCAGACAAATTATTTGTTTGCACCTGTAGCTTAAACAAACGTAGACTTCCAATTCCTTGTGGAATTGAACCACTGAGTTTATTTACGCCCAAATCTAAATCAGTGAGAGACTTCAAATTCCCTAATTCAAGTGGAATGGGTCGAGAGAGTTGATTTTTAACCAGATAAAGGATATTCAAAGACTTCAAATCACCCAACGATGAAGGAATAGAACCGTTAAGTTGATTTTTGCTCAAATCTAACTCAGTAAGAGACTTCATATTCCCTAATTCAAATGGAATTGGTCCAGTGAGTTGATTTTTGAACAGACGAAGGGTATTCAAAGAATTCAAATCACCCAACGATGAAGGAATTGAACCCTTAAGTTGATTTTTGCTCATATATAATTCAGTGAGAGACTTCATATTCCTAGTTCAATTGGAATGGGTCCAGAGAGTTGATTTTTGTACAGATAAAGGATATTCAAAGACTTCAAATCACCCAACGATGATGGAATTGAACCATTGAGTTGATTTTCGCTCAATTCTAAATAATTGAGAGACTTCAAATTCCCTAATTCAATTGGAATGGGTCCGGAGAGCTGATTTGTGTACAAATACAGGATACTCAAAGACTTCAAATCACCCAACGATGAAGGGATTTAGCCATTGACTTGATTTCCGTACAAAGATAATCCAGTGAGAGACTTCAAATTCCCTAATTCAATTGGAATGGGCCCGGAGAGTTTGTTTTTGTACAAATAAAGGACTTTCAAAGAGTTCAAATCACCCAACGATGAAGGGATTGAACCAGAGAGTTGATTTTCGTACAAAGCTAATCCAGTGAGAGACTTCAAATTACCAAATTCAATTGGAATGGGTCCAGAGAGTTGATTTGTGTACAAATACAGGATATTCAAAGACTTCAAATCACCCAAAGATAAAGGAATTGAACTATTGAGTTAATTGTCATTCAAATATAATTCAGTGAGAGACTCCATATTCCCTAATTCAATTGGAATGGGTCCAGAGAGTTGATCTTGCCACAAACTAAGGATTTAAAAAGACGTCAAGTCACCCAACGAAGAAGGAATTGAACTATTGAGTTGATTGTCGTTCAAATATAATTCAGTGAGAGACTCCATATTCCCTAATTCAATTGGAATGGGTCCTGAGAGTTGATTTTGCCACAAACTAAGCATTTTCAAAGACGTCAAGTCACCGAACGAAGAATGAATTGAACCGGTGAGTTGAATGTAACTCAATCGTAAATCAGTTAGAGACTTCGAATCACCCAACGATGAAGGGATTGAACCTGTCAAATTGTTTCTGAAAAGTTGCAAAACGGTTAACTGGCTTAGTACACCAATGGTAGGTGGAATGACACCAGAAAACTGATTAGTTGAAAATTCAAGATAGACAAGTTTGGACAGGAATCCGATTTCTGGTGGGATGGGACCAAAGAAGCTGTTTGCACTAAGCTCAAAATGGGTAAGATTGCCTAGAATAGAGAACGGGAACCGGTGAAGCGTACCTTTTAATTTAGACGTCGAGAGGTTCAACATGTTAATGTTCCCATCAACGTTGCAAGCAATTCCAAACCAAGAAAGGCATGAACCGGATGCACTAGTATTCGTTGGAAGGGGTGTCCAAGAAGATACTATCCCGGTAGCCTGAACAACCACATACTTTACACGTTATTAACTAATTTTGGCTCATGAATTTATACCAATTACTTATAAACACAGACTCTTGAAACATGCAGACTTCATGAATTATGTGTCTCCATGTCTACACAAAGAAATTCATTCATGCATTTTATCGAACACAGATGTACATGAGTTTAGTTACTAAATTAAAAAACGCCTATCACTTAGAAATAATCATGGAAACCTATTGTGGAAAATCTATTAGTTATTTAATAAATTAATAAAAAACCGCAAATCAATCAAACAAATCAGTCGATTTTAATATAAAAATGACGATTCCACAAGCCTCTAATATATAGTGTGGAAATAAATCTTTATGACTTACAACCAGACATCATATAAATTTCCCAGTGTATATTACTATTTAATAAACTTGTAATCTACACACAACTTTACCGAAAAGATCCATAATAATACACATAACTGTATTATTCTAGACAGGTAGCAATCTTCATTGATATAGATTATTTCCTTATTTAATAGTAGTAACAATCTACAACATAATTCAGGACAAGAAAAAATACATGAAAACTTTCTTAAACTTTATGACTTATGACTAGACATCATGCAAAATCGATCAAGCTAGCATTAAGTTACTGATAAATGCATCTTCATCCAAAGTCGATCATCCACTGACAATAAATCCTTGACTTGGCGCATTGTTGGCCTTTCTTGTGGGTTGTCGTTCAAACATGCCCGTGTGACATTCAAAATTAAATGAGGTAGTTTCTCAACTAGAGGTGATGGTAGCGGAATCCGTCTATCTCCTACATTGGCCAGCAATAGATCATCAGTTGACATTGTTGGTAGACATGATATAAGATCTCCAGGATGCTTTCCCATAATCACTTCTAGTGCAACAACTCCGAAACTAAACACATCGCATTTCTCTATCGCCACCATCGTATAAGCAAGTTCTACATGGAAGGAAACATGAGAATACAAAAAAAAAAAAAAAAAAAAAAAAAAAAAATTGTTATATCAGATCATGATTAAATGTAACATAGATCAATCTAAAACTTGAGAATAAGTACGTATATATAATTTTAAAATATATGGTAGTTACCTGGCGCAATATATCCATAGGTTCCTACAACCGCAGTCCAATTGGATGAATCCAGCTTTAGAAGCTTCGCTGTTCCAAAATCCGAGATATGTGCCTCATAATCAGAATCGAGAAGGATATTTGCTGCAGAAATGTCTCTATGAATTATAGGTGGTGTGCAATCATGGTGCATATAAGCCAAGCCATTCGCTACAGCCCTAACAATTCTTACTCTTTTCAGCCAATCCATTTCCTTTGCTGTGATATCGCTACTTAAGAGTGATTTTAGACTTCCCTTCTCAAGATATTCGTAAATCAAAAATGAGTGACGAGCATGGAAGCAATATCCATAGAGTTTAACTATGTTTCTGTGCCTTATGTTTGTTAATGCTCGTACCTCATTTAGGAAGCCTTGATCATCATTTTCAGATGATGAATTAGGTTTCTTGACAGCTACTATATTGTTGGGTTTCTTGAATACAAGGTAACAAAGTTTCTGTATATTGAAGTAAAATAATAACAACAGAATCGATATATACTAACGATACTTTATTGATAATTGTCTTACATTGTTACAGACTCTAGACATATATATACATAATGAATCGTTGCCTTTGTTGCAGTTATACCGATTCAACAACAGTAAACGACACAACCTAAATAACCGTTATATCCCTAACAACCTAAACGACCCATATTGACCCAGCCCATAACCCAAGTGTTTTACAGGCTTTACATAAAACATATTACATAATATACACTAACTATCATTAGCTTTGCTTCTATAACATTAATGGTCCAACATTCACCCCCTAATGTTATAGACGGCAAAGTCTTCAATTCTTCAAAGTTCTTTTATACCAATGGTTCATCATCTTCGTACTGAATCAGGTTTGCTTCTATCTTTGGACATTCGCCTTTGTAGTGTCCAAGTTCTTTGCAATTGTAACATCTTATCTGACTCAGGTCTTGATCACCATCTTTTTTCTTCCATGGTTTCCAGTTCTTATCTTGCCCACGTCCTGGTCTTCCTTGACTTGAATTCTCATGACCGCAATGTTCACACTTGTGTTCCTTGGTCTTCTCCTTTTCATCTACTTTGCTGTAAAGTAGGCCACTGGATCCATCTTCTTCTTTGACTGCCTTTTTCATTCATTCTTCGAAAGCTTTTAATCTCCCAATGGCTTCTTGAAATGGCATCGTATTAAGATCTGTAAACTGCTCTATTGCTGCAACAATTTGCATAAAATTCTCTAGTACAGAACTTAAAAGTTTCCTAACCAGCCTTTTATCGTCCATCGTGTGCCCCAAACTGCTTGCATGTGTTGCAATCTCACTTATCTTCCTGGCATACACGTCTAGCGACTCATTGTCTTTCATCTTCAACTGTTCAAACTCCGACTCTAGTGTTTGAACACGCGCCTCCTTAACTCTGTCAACTCCAACATGTCGAATTTTCAATGCATCCCAAATCTCCTTTGCCGAATTAAGGCTAGCAACTTGCAATACCATACTTTCTGGAATTGCTTGATATAGCATTGCAATTGCCGAGTTATCTTTCTTTTGATCGAATTCAGTTCCTTGCGTTGGTTCAACCGCTTCCCAAATTCCATGGACATTAAAGATCGCCCTAATCTTTACAGCCCAAATTGTATAATTCATTGAATTGAGAACCGGGCATTGGAACGTCATTGATGTTCCACTATCGTTTGTAGGCTCGTTCTTATTTTTGTCGCCTGCCATTTGCTTTTTCTTCCTTCCTTTTCCAATCTTGATCCGATTGAAAAATTCACTTTCTACTCGGGTTTTTCAAACCACTAATCCTGGTTTCTTATTAAACAACTATCCTTTATCCTCCTGGTTTCTATAAAAGACCTATAGCTTTTGCCAAAACACCCTGGTCTCTCACAAAAAACAAAATCCCTGGTTTCACCACAAAACCAACACAACTTCCTGGTTTCACCACAAAACCAAAACAACTTCCTGATAACAAATCTACTATTCTAATCTTTTCTAATCATAATAATTCTTAATTCCAACACTAGATATTCACAATTCGAAATTGACAAAATAATACTTATCTCATTGTGTTCGGTTCTTGATTATGCCTTTGGTTCCTCTTCTGCGAATCTTTTCAAGAACGAAATTATGGGTTTTCTTTTTCAATCGATGACTACTTACACTCGTTCTTCCCTGGATCGATTAACTCTTGCTCCAATGCCAATTATAGGTTTTGAATACAAAGTAACAAAGTTTCTGTATATTGAAGTAAAATAACAACAACAGAATTGATATATACTAACGATACTTTATTGATAATTGTCTTACATTGTTACAGACTCTAGACATATATATACATAATGAATCGTTGCATTTGTGGCAGTTATACCGATTCAACAACAGTAAACGACACAACCTAAATAACCGTTATATCCCTAACAACCTAAACAACCCATATTGACCCAGCCCATAACCCAAGTGTTTTACAGGCTTTACATAAAACATATTACATAATATACACTAACTATCCTTATCTTTGCTTCTATAACATTAATGGTCCAACACCATATCCTCCCATCCCAATACAAAATGCATCATCAAAATCATTTGTTGCCTTGATGATTTCATCATACATCGCCTGTCCATCAAAACTTGTTATTGCGAAAAATTTGCCACCTTCTTCGCCTGATGGTATCTGTGGAGAAGTTCTCTTTCTACATTGATAAGCAATGAGGCCACACATGATTAAACCAAGTGAAAGGGCCGCAAAAATAGGGATGACAATTACAAGGATGAGCTTATGATGAAAATGATAATTTTTCTTCATTTCTATTGACTTTCACAAATTTTCAAACCTGTAACATTTCCACACAGATGACGATTTCCTTGTAATGCTTCTCCAGACACATTTAGAAAGACAGCATAAGGGGGAACCGGACCTGTGAGCTCATTGTAAGACAAGTCGATATCAATCCCTCTTGGCAAGTTACTGAAACCATTAGGAATAGAACCAGATAGCTTATCGTGAGAAAGATTCATCATTACCAGACTTTTTAAACTTCCAATTTCCAATGGTATCTCTTTTGTGAGCGAATTCCAAGATAAATCAAGTACATTGAGTTGACTTAATTTACCGATCTCTGATGGGATCTTTCCGCTGAGCTTGTTATTACTAAGATATATGCGACTGATTTGTGCCCAATCACCAATATATCTTTGTAATGACCCGTTAAACCTATTTTTGGATAGGTCAATAGTAAGGAGGCCTTGCAGTGATCCAAGCTCTTGAGGCATAACACCTGAAATGTTGTTATCGCTCAAGTTTAAATTTAACAAACTTTTCATCTTCCCAATCTCCTTTGGAATTTGACCAACCAAATGATTAGAAGAAAGGTCAAGCACTTGAATTGAATTTCCAAACTCCCGTGGTATGCTACCGCTGATGTTGTTATATCCCATCATTAATGTAGTCAATTTTTTGCATTTACCCCAGTTTTGAGATACTTGCCCATGAAAATTATTATGACTGACATCAAAGTAAACTAAGCTTGGGTAGACACCAAAACTATTCGACATATCTCCACGAAATTGATTAAAATTAAACCTTGCTCTTATTAAGGTGGAGAAATTCCATAGCCCTCTTGGAATATGACCAAAGAGTTGATTTTGACTTACAGTTAAATTTTGAAGCTTTCCCCCTTGGCACAAATCATCAGGCAATTGGCCAGACAACTGATTTGCGTCAAGTTGTAGCATAAACAATTGCAGACTTCCAAGTCCGTGTGGTATAGGACCAGATAACTTGTTCAAATCGAGAGCCAGAATCTGAAGGCTTCTCAGGTTTTTTAAGGATGAATGAATTGAACCATTGAGTTGATTTTCACTCAGAACTAACTCAGTTAGAGACTTCATATTCCCTAATTCAATTGGAATGGGTCCAGAGAGTTGATTTTTGTTCAAATAAAGGGTATTCAAAGACTTCAAATCACCCAACGATGAAGGGATTGAACCATTGAGTTGATTTTCGCTCAATTCTAATTTAGTGAGAGACTTCATATTCCCTAATTCAATTGGAATGGGTCCAGAGAGTTGATTTCCCCACAAATAAAGGATATTCAAAGACGTCAAGTCACCCAATGATGAAGGGATTGAACCTTTGAGTTGATTTTTACCCAATTGTAAATCAATTAGAGATTTCAAATTCCCTAATTCAATTGGAATGGGTCCAGAGAGTTGATTTGTGTGCAGATAAAGGATATTCAAAGACGTAATGAAGGGATTGAACCAGTAAAATTGTTTCCGAAAAGTTGCAAAACGGTTAACTGGCTTAGTTTACCAATGGTAGGTGGTATTACACCAGAAAACTGATTGGTTGAAAAATTAACGTAGACAAGTTTGGACAGGAGTCCGATTTCTTTTAAATTACTATCGAGCTCCTTTCGATCACCATTTAGAAGAGCCGTTCTCATATCCAGGTGATGAATCTTCCATCCTTTCCCGGCTGCGAGAGCAATCAAGAGTCGTATGATCTCGAGTCGAGCTACCGGCGCAAATACTTCATCAACTTCAATAATAGGTTGTTGTTCAACTGATTCTCCTTCCACTTCGTTAGTATCTTCTTTACCAACTTTTAGTTGAGCTTTATAAAGGCGATTTTCACTACGTGGGACCTTTATAAGTAAATTTTCACAATTATCTCGCATGGTTAAGAAATCACCTCGCATACTAATATCATAACCAAATATTGTAGCTTGTCCAAGACTTATCACATTACTATGAAGAGCGGGAATATAATAGACATCTTTCAACAACTTTTGTTCTCCGTTTTTTCCTTGGAACAAAATCGAGCCTTTTCCCTTTATGCTCACACATGAACCATCTCCGAACCTAACACGTCCAGTAATATTTTCGTTTAATTCAGAAAAGTAAGAGTAATTACCTGTCATGTGATTACTTGCACCGTTGTCAAAATACCATACATCCTCTTCATCGGTATTTGACTCGCTCTTTGGTGGAGTGTAGTTTTCTTCCTTCATAAAAATCGTTTCTTGAATATGGTTCATCATAAAGAACGTACCTTCCTCATGATACACATCTTTCTCTTGCGTCTCATTAAGGTTAACTTCATGGTTTTGGTTTCGTTCAGGGCATCTTGAAACAAAGTGTCCGTACTCATCACAACGGTAACACTTTATATGTGAGAGATCACGTTTCTCATGTTGCTTACCCTTTTGTTCATTATCTTCACGGTTTTTCAAGGAGTCACGTTGACCTTGGTTTTGATTATTGCCACGTCCACTACCTTGACCACGACCTCGAGAGTATGAACCACGTCCTTTTCCTCCACTTGAGTCATTATTCCTGTAAGAATTATCAGTCCTAGCATATAGCAAGTTCTCTTGAGCATCATTTGCTTTATCTTCTTCCTTGACTCTTTCTTCATACGCTTTTAATCGTCCAACCACATCCTCAAATCCCATTTCTTTAAGGTCTAAAACCTGTTCTAGGGCTGCCACGATATGGACAAAACGTCTAGGAAGACTTGTGAGAAACTTCTTTACCAACTTGTGTTCTGACATGACTTCTCCAAGCGTGGTTGATTTAGATGCAATACCTGATAACTTTACAGCATATTCGTCTATGGTACCGTTATCTGACATCTTCAGATTCTCGAACTACGTAATTAGGGTTTGAAGCCTCGCTTCCTTCACACGATCAGCCCCTAAGTTACGAGTTTTTATCGCTTCCCACATCTCCTTCCCGGTTTTCAAATCCCCGATTTGCAAAATCAAATCTTCTGGGATCGATTGAAACAATAATCCTTTAACTATATTGTTTTTCTTGGCATCGTCTGAGCCCGGATCTACCACATCCCATACTCCATGAAACCCAAGAAGAACTTCCATTCGCATACTCCATATGGTATAATTAGTTGACATTAACATCGGACACTAACGTCAAACTCAATTCCTTTGTCGGTGGTGGATTGTTGGAACCTGATGCACCTCCTGTCATCCTGGTTCTTGATCGTGAATAGGTTTGTAGTGGTGAACTTTCCGGCCCTTATATCACAGCTAGATTAATGTTAATAAGAGGTGAGAAAATCAAAAGCCTGAAGTATTTTTCCAACTTACTGATGCACTCCGATCAGTTTACAAAAGAAAACTGTTTCCAACCCGTTGATAGAACTGTAACCCAATGATTAGCCCACTCCAAGACACACTGATAAGCCCACTCCAATATATCAGGGAATACACGACTTAAACCAATAGGTTGTATAACGTGTCTACACCCAAGAACGTGGTGAATGCTTCTACCTCTGGTCCGAATGAGATTGGTAGTGAAAATAACGACATAAGGTCATTTGCTAATGTGTTAAACCCGGAACGTGTCTCAAGGAAAGTTAATTTCCGTCCCTTGGTGAATGAGACGCGCATTGATAATCATGATACGGTGCTTCCGAAGGCTGCTATGGAGGGTGTTTTCAACCGGTATGAAAATACACTTGTTGGTTTCTTTGTTGGCAAGAATGTGGCTTTCCATTTGGTTAAGAACTACGTCTCCAACACGTGGGGTAAGTTTGGTTTTCAGAAACAAATGAAAAATGATGATGGTGTTTTCCTCTTTAAATTCGATTCTAAAGAGGGTGTTCAGAATGTTCTTCAACGGGGCCCTTGGATTATTTGCAATTCTCCTCTCATTCTCACTAGATGGACTCCTGATGTGCTATTGTCTAAAAGTGAGGTTACTAGAGTTCCCGTTTGGATTAAATTGCATAATGTGCCATTACTTGCATATTCGGAAGATGGGTTGAGCTTAATTGCTACTCAAGTGGGTAAGCCGATTATGTTAGATGCTTTTACTAGTTCCATGTGTGTTAATTCATGGGGTCGTATTAGTTTTGCACGTGCTCTTGTGGAATTATCATCTGATTTTGAGCTTAAACATGTGGTGACTATGGCAATCCCTAATAAGGATGATAGTGGTTTTACTACGGCAAGTATAAAGGTGGAATATGAATGGAAGCCGCCACACTGTGCGGAATGTAAAGTGTTTGGGCATGATACTGCTTGTTGTCCTAAGAGTATTAAGGAGAATAATGATGTTCCCCCCACCTCAAATGCGGATGAACCTGATGATGGTTTTAAGGTGGTGCAGAATCGGAAAGCCAAACCTAAAGTTACGAAGATGACTGGTGGTATTAATATGGGTAAGGGTCTTAGATTTGCACCTAGGAAGCAGGTATATGTTGCAAAGACAAAGACACCGGTAGCTGCTACTGGTAATGCTAAAGATACACCGATTACTACGTCTAACTCTTTTGGGACTCTTGAGGTGGAAGATGATTTGGGCATCCCAAGTACTGTGGCTGATTCTTCTACTAGCAAGGTCAAGACTGGGAAGTCTTCTGGTACTATTAAGGAAGCAGGTATTGATGGATCTCGGGGGACAGACTCTCGTATTGATATTGGTGAAGCGTATAAGCCTCCGGAGACTGGGACTTCTTCTGCTGCCAAGCTTGTGAGTGATTCAATGGGAACAATGGATGTTGGTTCTACTCCCATAGCTGAGAAAATTGGTAAGCTTGAAAAGCTAATTATTGATGGGAAAGCTACTCTTGTGGATGATGATGGTCAACCAATTCCGTCTACCTCTTCTACTAAGAGAGTTAACCCTTTTTCTAAAGTGGGAGAGATTGAGGTGTCTGATTCTGAAGATGAGGTTGTTGCTAACCCATTTGATGAGTCTGCTAATATTTTTGGTGGTGGCCAAGAGTTTGAAGATGAGTATGATGACTATGACTTCGATGACTATGCGAAACAGGTTCGTGATCTTCCAGGGAATTTGGATTCCTTTAATGCCATGTATGGCACAAAGTTTCAAGGTCCTAGGAAGTAATTTTATTTTGTTGTGTCATATGTTATCATTTGAGTAGTGGTTTGTTTTCTTGTTTAGAGAATTGGAAGTATCTTGTTATGTAAGCTTTATGCCTATGTAACGGGCTGAGATATGGGATTTCACTCATATCCATTGTACTTAAACGTTTATTTTGTTAATATATTTACCAGGGTGCAGGATTACTCCCCTTTACCAAAAAAAAACCAACAGGTTGTAAGCCGATTTTTTTTAAAGGGTTTCTTTAACCCTACTTCGCTGTTTACACAGGTCGCCTGATCCTTCTTCTCCTTAAACCAACAGAATCACAGGTTTGGAGTTATTGTTGTTAATTGTGTTTGTGACCCTTAGTTGCAGCAACAGAATCACTCCACGTCTAAACCACTGGATCACAGGTTTGTAACATGGAATTTTCCAACCTGATCAAAACCTATTATCAACTAGATCACAGTGACCAGACCTGATAAAAACGAACAAGCACCAGACCTGATCAAACACCCACGACCAGACTTGATTAAGAACACGCGACTCAACCACAGGTTCGTAGGTTGGAGTCCAAAACCGTTGCTGTAAACCCTTAATCGCAGGTCACAGTTGTTTGACTGTTTTTATCTTCTGTAAACTCTTGATCGCAGCTTACAGTTAACGTTGCAGGTCACCAAAGCTTTCTTGAAGCTCTGATACCAATTGTGATAATCAGAGGGGCGCAGCAACAGTAACACAACACAAAACAGGAAATAAGAACAGGAAGAATTTCCCTAACACGCAATTCTATTGAAGAAATCTTACTCAAAAACTTCAATTCGGTACAAAGGTAATGCCCTACCCTTCTTGGTATATATAGACTAAACTAAACGTATTAGACTATAACTAGGATTACACTTTACTTAACCTTATAATTATCTAATCCTACAGGAAGATAATTACTTGCACGTCAAGTAAACTTGTTGGACTTCTACTCCAACTCTTGTTTCTTGAATCTGATATCACGCCTTAAGCCACATCAGACTTCAACTCCAACTTGCATAACTATCACTGAATCTGGTACACGCCTCAGCCACAACCAAACTCAGGAATTCGCCAACACAATAAACGTAACTGTATTATTCAAAGAATATACGAATTTTCATGATCTTCTTTACCAGTGTATATTATTTAATAAATTTGTTCTCACTGGTAGTTTTTTAATCATAATAGTGCAATAATTCAAAGAATCTACCCAAAATACACAAACCTGTATTATTGAAAGAATATACAAAGTTTAACGGTGTTCTTTCTCATTGTATATTGTTTAATAAACTTGTTCTCATTGGTAGTTTTTTTTAATCATAATACTATTATAATTCAAAGAATATACCCAAAAGAACCACAATACCCGTAACTCTATTATTCAAAGAATATACTAATTTTCATGGTCTTCTTTCCTGGTGTATATTGACTGATTGGCACGTTCAAAAGCGCCTACCGTTGAAAATTCTATTTCACCTGCTAGTTCTCCGCCTACAATGTCTCCATCTGTAGAAACTACAAGTAAAAACTACTTTTGAATTGGTTTTAGGTTTATTTTTGTTAGTTAGTTCGTAAAGCTAATATTTTATCATCCTTATGTTTACAAGTGCCGGTTCTTTTGCCAAAAGTATCTCCTTCTCGATCTTCACTAAGAATCCCCAAGCCGCTTCAAGCATTACCACCTCCACCTCCCAATGAAGATATATAAACTTATCAAATAAAGTAGCAATCATTCACTGTTCTATTTATGGGTTAGTAATGGTAAAACCACTAAACTTTTAACGTTATAGAGGTTACCTTTAATTTTTTATTTTATTTTTTTCCCCCTATTAGCAGCCTTTTATTTAACTGATGGTTAACTTCTAGCAATCCTTACAAGTCGACTTTTGCATCATTTTTAGATTGTACAATAATGTGCATGGAGCCGTTAACGAACACCCCACCTGGTACACCATGTAAGTGTGTTTTGCCAATGCAAGTTGAGCTTGGTCTTGGTGTTTCACTCTACACCTTTTCCCATTAGTATTTGAGCTTGCTTTTGAAATGGCTTCCCGACTTTCAATGAAATCAAGTCAAGTTCGAATCATGGGAGAAATGAAGACAATGAAGATTCTATAACAACTCGTAAAATTTCGTACCGGTTTTCGTGGCTACATTTTTTTTCTTTCGTTTCGAACTATGAACACGACAAGTCACAGGATATTTTTCACCTCGACCTCGATAATAAAAACTTTATAGAATAAATATATATAAACTTTTATTTTTATTTTCTACTGGGCCTCTAAGCCCAACACTAGCCGATCCAATTCATTTTATATTTCTTGGGCCTCGTGTACAAACCAACCCAAACCAACATGAATCTTGGCCTAGCCTTTTATTTCTCAAACCCAGCGCACCCTTATGAATTTTAGTAACACAAAACTTGGCACTAGTATTTTGGCATGTTGTTCTCTCATTTCTGTGAACTCACGAGTACCAAACAAGACACCAAAACAAAACTCATTCTTTGGTCAAAACATATGTACGTGCATGTGTCCAAGCGCACCCTATTCTTTTTCATAATTAAATAACACGTTTTTTTTTTTAATTCTTTAATACTACAAACTTCTACAATAGGAATTATAGAGTATGCATAAAAGCGGACCATGTAGGTCTGCTCATGAGTTGCACAGTAGTTTTCATGGGACGTAAGGAGGCTTGCAGACTCAGTTGACTACATTCATAGTTCTTTTTCATTTTGTAACACAAAAGTTGCATATAATATTTGAAATTGTGTCTCCATGTTTTCTGTGACCCAACGTGCATAACTAAAACACAAACATCAAACCATTGGTCATATAGTCATGCGTATGGAATGGAAATGAGGAGACAAGAACTATCCTACCCACCTAAACCTATTTTTAATAATAACCTAAACTACATTGACTTGCTTTTCCATGTTTCTTGGGATATGACTACACAAAGCATGCCCCCTTTGGCTGAGATGAACACGCACGCTCAAGAACACAAACAACCATCTTCTTCTTTTTCTTGGAACTATGAAGATGCACATAAAATAATGGATAGGCCATATTTGGTTCTAGTATAAAACACTCCTTAGACACTAAGATAAACTACAACACTCACTTAAACAAATTCTCACTCACAATCATCTCTCACCATCTAACAAAACTCACTTCAAATCCATACATTTCGTCCACTGTGGTAAATTAGAACAAAGAAAAACAAAGTCGCAAGGTATTCTATCATTTCCTTTGGAGTATAAGGAGAACGAGAGGTCCTCCTAGTCACGTCCATACACGTTCTTTAAATCTCATCACCACCCTTTGGGTGTCGTAAGTTCCTTCCTACTCACTTTCGTTTCGCTTCTCGTTTTAACTTTTATATCACACAAGTACAAGTTAAATGTACCTAAAGGATCGACCGTATAAAAAGTTTATCACAAAAATATTGAAAAACCAAATAGAAACGTTTGCATGTCGACTAAACTTATAACATGTGATTTAAGTTAAGTTATAAACCTTCGTTGCATTTTTTTTTTATCTAAGAACATATGTCACGTTTATTTTAAAACTCACCCGCACACATATTGAACCGGCCCAATGATAATTATAATAAACCCATAATCTAATAATAAGCTAGTCATAAGCTTTCGTAAAAGTTGATTAAGCTAACAAAGTCAAAATATATTTTTGGGACTAAACTTGCAAAATATTTAATTTCCGGGTCAATAGTAAACATTTTGGAAATTGAAGGATATATATTGTAAGACATACGTATGCATGTAAAAGTCTAGGGTTGATCTTGTAAAAATGGGAAACTAGTGTAAAAAGGAAATAATGCATTTATGTCAAAAATGTAAATTTTGAAACAAAAAGGGCTAAAGCTGAAAATATAAATTTTAGAATAAACTTTGTAAAAACAGATTCTCTAGGGATCAAAACTATAAATTTTGAATGAGAAATATATTTGGGTACAAAAGGTCATTTTTCCAAAGTATAAGGGCCAAACTCGTATATTTTCAAACTTGAGGGTGAAAAGTGTAAATTTGGAAAGTTTTATGATCCGCCTCCAAACGGTCAAGTTTAATCACACAAGCTAGCCACTTGTGAATGGCTAACCGTAACAAACTTAAAACAGCTCAGAAGCAAATGCAATTTAGATCAGAGGAATATAGTGGATTCCTGGGTCGTTAAGTCCCACGGAGGATGAATGGTGTTTAACACAGACAGATGTCGAATAATCACTAAGAATAGTGATCAGTAAGGATTTTAAGATATTTATACCTAAAGAAAAGATTTGTAAATTACAGGGGCTTAAATGCAAATTAAAGAAAATTAAAAAACTAAAATATATTAAATAAATGCTATCACTATTTTTACAATGATGTTTTTGTGATTTATAAAATAAAATAACTTAAATAAACTATTTTAACTAAAACGTAAACTTAAATTATCTAAAAACGTGATTTAAAATGAAAACGAGCGTTATTTATAAAAATTACGCGAGTGCGCAAGCAAAAACGTAAAATTTATGAAATAAAAGACCTACAAGTGTAAAAACAATTTTCTTACGTACTATATGACAAAAGAAAATTTTAGAAAAAAGAACTATATTTTTTTGACTTTTATATTTTTTATTATGAATTAAATACGATTTTACACTAATTAAATGTTTAAAAATACTAAAACTATTGAGAAAAATCTGAAACTTTTTTATAAAATACTTTATACTAATACAAATCTATGAAAAATACAAAAGTTGAAAAAGCTATTATAAATAAGCTGGAAATAAGCTGATTAATACGTATAAGCTAATTGGAAACAAAAGGGGTATATATTAAATATTGTAAAGAAAAACAGAAAAAGACCCAAGGGCGAGTGGTAGTGTGTGTGTGTGGTGAGCTGGGTGGCCAGGGTTCGAATCCCAGCAATGACCTTTTTGCTAACTTTTTTATTTTTTTGATTTTTATTTTACAAACTTATTAAGGATACTAAAATAAGCACTTTTTATAACTACAACTTTTTATGAAATGTACTAATAAGCTCAGTTTGAGCTTATTTAACTCAACAGTTGGCTAGAAAAAGAAATAAGCAAAAGGATTAAGCCAAAATGGCTAATAAGCACAAGGCTAACTGAGAATAAGATAAATAATGATAATAAGCTAGTACAACAACTGAATAAGCACAATGAATATAATTAAGCACTTAACAAAATCCAAATAAGCAATTACTATCTGTTTGCACAGGGTACTATATGGTTTGCTAGGCACCTTTAAGCTACTTATTAAGCACTGTAATAAGCTAGAAAATAAAAAAGGAATACTGGAACTATCAAGTTTATCAACTGAGCTTCTTAAAAAGCTAAATTACACAGGCTTAGGAGTACTAGAGAGCTTTTAACAAGCTTGTGAAAAAGCTTATGAAACCTGTGCACAAGACATGTTTACAGAAAAGGGTCTAAAACAAGCTAGGAAATAAGCACTGAATAAGCTAATTAAAAGTAAACCATTATTTTTCTAATTTAGTTAAGCAGCTAAATATTTATATCCCAAAAGCATATAAGCTAAATCTTAATATTGAACACACACTAAAATTCTAAAGTTTATTCAAAAACTGCTCTTAAGAAATTTTGACTTTTTAATTTGCACTAAGAGTTTGACTTTTATGAACTTTGAATCCAATTTGTTGACTGAGAATGTTGTAATAAGCTATACTAAAGCTAAAAGAAGCTACTCTAATGAATTCTAAACACAAATCAAGCTAATGATCATCTAATTCCTATCAGATAAGCAATTTAAGACAGATTTGATTAGATTTTGACTTTCAATGGAATAGAATGCAAATAGTGGATTGATTTGAGTCTATTATACCTAAGAGAGACTTTATCAACTAGTGTTAACCACTGAGCTAACCTTAATCTCAGTCTAAATCCTAGATCCAAACACACTTTTAAGCTACTTAATAAGCTTGTTTAACCATCCATTACTATATCTACTTAAGCAGAGATTAAAACAAGTATAAAACTAAGATCCTAAAGCTGAAGCATGATCAAATCAAGTACTAACATGGTCTAACACAACTTAAACTCAATAAGCATATGTGACAGTTTTTAAAGAAAAAAATGAAAATCAAACTCACATGAAATTTAGCTTAATGGAGCTTAACACAGAACCAAACCAACCATTTTAAGACCAAATCCAATCCAGAATTTAGCTCAGCATCAACCCAACTCCATTTCCATACCAAATTCCACCTCAGTTGACTTTCGTTGACCTTTTTTTGGTTTTTCTAATTTAAAATACTAAAATTTAATACAAGTTCATGAAAAGCTATAATAAGCTTGTCTGAGCTTGTATGAAGGGTAAAAGAGCTTATGTGACTTTTAATAAGTATAAAAGATTTAATACGAATTACCAAGAAATATAAAAACTTGAAATATTATTAAACTTGGACTGATTACAACACAAAGGTGATAGTTAACTTTAAATAAACTTGAAATTACATTGATAACTTACATTGAAACTAAAACAGACATTGAAGTAACTTTTACACTATGAAATGGTCTAAAAACATGCGACCCCTGTTATCTCTGTCTTCATTCTCTTTTATAATTATCCAAAAAGCTTCCTTGTCGACCTCAAAGCATTTCCCACATCAATCCAACCATTGGTTTCTTTGATTTCATCATATTCGCACACTTGTCATTTTTGGCGGGAAAAGTCTTTGAGTAGGTTTCAGCATTAATTGAAGATGTGAGCTGGTTTTGCAAGGTGGAAAGGTAATAGTGAGAGGTAGACAGCTGGAAAGGTGAGAAAACCAGGTATGTGGAGGTGAAACCATGGCAGTTTCTGGTTTGCAGGGGTGGGAGAGGTATGTGAACAGTGGTGGCGGTATTTCAAATTTTAAAACATGGGCCGGGTTTGAGTTTTGGGCCTGAGCTGGGTTGGATATCACAAAAGGGTCCGTTTGGTTTTAATTTAGCACAAGGACCATAGTTGTAATTTGGTGAAAGTATAGGTGCTGGTTTTGACAAGTTTCCAAATTATTTTCAAGGACCAAACCTGCCAACTATAATAAGCCAAGGACAATACATGTATTTATTTTCCATTTTAAACTTCCAAGGACCAAAACTGTCAAGTTTGTAACTTGAGGGACCAAACATGTAATTTTCCAAAAGTTCACCATAAGGACCAATTTTGTCTTTTATGAATAGTACAAGGTTTATTTTTGATAAATTTCCATTTTTAAATTCACCAAGGACTATTTTTGACATTTTTCAAAGTTTAAGGACTAAAGTTGTCATTTTGTAAATTTTAAACTTTAAAGGGTTTATTTTGACAACTTGTGAATCCCATAGACCTTAAATGACATTTTTCTTTATTTTGATTTACCAGGGACTAAATTTGACAATTTTTGAAACTTGGGGGACTAAAACTTGGGCCTTAAATGATATTTTGCTTTGTTTTGATTTACCAAGGACTATTTTTGACAACTTTTGAAACTTGGGGGACTAAAACTGCCAATTATGCAAACTTGATACGTTTTTCACCAGATTTTGGTATTTTTGCATTTGAAACACATAAAACACTTATTTGTGATATTATTATCATTTTGATGCATTTCTGAGTGTTTTCAGATGTTTTTGCAGTCTAAATGGTATAAAAATGATGAGTATTTAGACACTCATCAATCCCCCACACTAAGATATTGCTAGTCCCTAGCAATCTTTTTAGAAAACTTAATGGATTTCATCTCTTTACCAAAAGTCATTACTTCTGGAGTAGCCAATTGTTTCAGTTCAAGTAAGAACCTTGGTACAATGATAACCAAATGATTTTGAGCAAATCACCAGCTTTCAACAGTTTTGATTTGTCTTTACCAGAAGCCGTTTGCTTCTGGACTAGCCAACTCTTAGATAAATTATCAATATTATCTTTGGTGAGTCGATTACCAATTATGGATTTCCAACTGCCTTTACCACAAGCCATAAACTTGCGGGCTAGCCAACTCTTCACTAATTAAAGATATGGTGAGCTGAACACCATACAATTTTAGGCAAATTGCAAGCTATAAACGGATTTGAGATATCTTTACCAAGAGCCGTTTGCTCCTGGATTAGCCAATCCTTATGTGAGTTAGACATGGTGGACTGATTACCATTTGTTGTGTTTAGTACATAGTACTTCCACTAAAAAAATTTAAAATTCGGCCATTTTGGGGGAAAAAGGGACTAAAAGGGTACATTTATGATCAAATTCGCCAGAGTTTCCCCCCACACTTAGAAATGAATATTGTCCTCAATATTCAAAGTACCGGCTGTTATGCCGAAACTTAGAACGTAATTACTAGCTAAGTATAGAAACACAACAATTATTCTCTTTTTTTTTTTCACCCATGTTTAGCTACTGCTTTTGATTACCGAGTTGCTAGCTTGACTCGACCCCGAATTAATTTGGTTCATGGGGAAGCAAAGTGGAAGAAACAATCTCCATCGGACTTTCATTCAAGATGTTTGTATAAACATTGAAGTACGTGAAAGTTCCACACCGATGAGATATACATAGAACCGGCTCAAAAATAATAAATGAAAATGCCGGGGTCAAAGATAGTGTCTTCATTCCCGAAGGAATTAAGACATAGAGAAGTCACACCGTATGTGACGAAAGGAAGAAAGGTTCGGATGATGTACGTTTCAAGCTCAAACAACTCATTAAAATTTTCATCCATGTGCATTTTTCTTCCAACGAGCATCCCTGAATTAAAATTTTTGTCTTCGCCAGATGGCTCAACGGGATACTCGAAAGACATCTCATCAGTGAGGATAGAATCGTCATCACATGATGGAAGAGATAAGTTAGAATACAGAGGTGGGACAAGTGGTGTGCTCTGAGAGCTAGCAATTTCCACCACTTCCGTGATGGTCTCTGTATCGGAATCAGACATTTCATCGAAAAGAGGATTTACTTTCCCAAAAGTGTAGTCATTATTAAATTCAAAAAGAGGATTTGAGAAAATCCCGGAAGTAACCTCAGAAATGTCAAGAGAATCACAAAAAGGCAAATCACAATCACTATCGGATATATCCTCAGACTCACTTGGGATTGGGATGAAGTTCTCAACATTAGACGATTCCGTTTCCGGAATAGTGCTGAGATGCTTATCCCCCATGGTGAGAGAGTCTTTGGAAGCAATAATAGTTAAGATAGGTGTGATAGCAATAGACTGAGGGAGTTGAGAAATAATATCTTTCAAAGGAATAACACTCTCCTCGTCGTCCTCATAATATTCCCTCATTTGAATAGTATCCTCATCATCATCGTCATCATATCGGATTCTTATATTCATCTGCTGAAGCTTACATACCATTCTTTTCATTTGTAGTTGCTTTCGAATGCGTATTTCTTCAGAACTTTGTGGAAGATTACACTCCTCGTAATCATTGAAATGCTGTGAAGGCTCGGAAGTCTGAGTACTAGGATTAGCCGTTCGTTCTTCAGCTAGTAATTCTCCAATAGTTTTATCATGATGATATTGATGAATGATGGAATACTGTGGGGGTTGGAAATTGTCAAAACCGGGAGAATTGGAATTGTGAAAATTTTGATTCATCGGTTGACATTCAAAAGTCGCATGAGGACCCCCGCAATTCTCACAACAGAGATAATTGGGAAAATAACTTTCACCAAAGTTCTGATTGTAACATGGTTCTGGCTCATAGACAAGCGGGACCCGTGGTGGACAATCAAAACCGTAATGAGAATCATTCCCACAAAACTCGCATGAGTAGGATTCGTATTGGGGCTGTGGAGGTAGGTAGGAAAAATCGGGTGTTTTATTATTTGAAATGGGGTCGGGATTACCGACAAACTTGTCTCCGAAACTCACATTGGTACATCGCCGACAATTTCCACCGTTAAATGGACCTCCACACCTCGAACATGTCGAAAACCATGACATAAAGAATTAAACGGATAAGAGGGATAAGAGATGAAGAATTAAACGGTTATAGAGGATAAGGAATGGAGAATTAAACAGATTAGAGGATAAAGGATGGATATTTTTGGATTTTTGAAAAACATGCTATAAAAACAAAGAATGAAAATATTTTTGGTGTTGTTAACACTTTAGGAAAAGTGTTAATGAACTTTTTGATTTTGATTAACTTTACAAAAAACTGTTTACAAAAAGGTGGTATATGTGCAAGAATGGATCTGAAAAATGCTTAGAACACGCTTACAGCCTCCCCGGCAGCGGCGCCAAAATTTGATCCGCCTCCAAACGGTCAAGTTTAATCACACAAGCTAGCCACTTGTGAATGGCTAACCGTAACAAACTTAAAACAGCTCAGAAGCAAATGCAATTTAGATCAGAGGAATATAGTGGATTCCTGGGTCGTTAAGTCCCAAGGAGGATGAATGGTGTTTAACACAAACAGATGTCGAATAATCACTAAGGATAGTGATCAGTAAGGATTTTGAGATATTTATACCTAAAGAAAAGATTTGTAAATTACAGGGGCTTAAATGCAAATTAAAGAAAATTAAAAAACTAAAATATATTAAATAAATGCTATCACTATTTTTACAATGATGTTTTTGTGATTTATAAAATAAAATAACTTAAATAAACTATTTTAACTAAAACGTAAACTTAAATTATCTAAAAACGTGATTTAAAATGAAAACGAGCGTTATTTATAAAAATTACGCGAGTGCGCAAGCAAAAACGTAAAATTTATGAAATAAAAGACCTACAAGTGTAAAAACAATTTTCTTACGTACTATATGACAAAAGAAAATTTTAGAAAAAAGAATTATATTTTTTTGACTTTTATATTTTTTATTATGAATTAAATACGATTTTACACTAATTAAATGTTTAAAAATACTAAAACTATTGAGAAAAATCTGAAACTTTTTTATAAAATACTTTATACTAATACAAATCTATGAAAAATACAAAAGTTGAAAAAGCTATTATAAATAAGCTGGAAATAAGCTGATTAATACGTATAATCTAATTGGAAACAAAAGGGGTATATATTAAATATTGTAAAGAAAAACAGAAAAAGACCCAAGGGCGAGTGGTAGTGTGTGTGTGTGGTGAGCTGGGTGGCCAGGGTTCGAATCCCAGCAATGACCTTTTTGCTAACTTTTTATTTTTTTGATTTTTATTTTACAAACTTATTAAGAATACTAAAATAAGCACTTTTTGTAACTACAACTTTTTATGAAATGTACTAATAAGCTCAGTTTGAGCTTATTTAACTCAACAGTTGGCTAGAAAAAAAATAAGCAAAAGGATTAAGCCAAAATGGGTAATAAGCTCAAAATAAGCACAAGGCTAACTGAGAATAAGATAAATAATGATAATAAGCTAGTACAACAACTGAATAAGCACAATGACTATAATTAAGCACTTAACAAAATCCAAATAAGCAATTACTATCTGTTTGCACAGGGTACTATATGGTTTGCTAGGCACCTTTAAGCTACTTATTAAGCACTGTAATAAGCTAGAAAATAAAAAAGGAATACTGGAACTATCAAGTTTATCAACTGAGCTTCTTAAAAAGCTAAATTACACAGGCTTATGAGTACTAGAGAGCTTTTAACAAGCTTGTGAAAAAGCTTATGAAACCTGTGCACAAGACATGTTTACAGAAAAGGGTCTAAAACAAGCTAGGAAATAAGCACTGAATAAGCTAATTAAAAGTAAACCATTATTTTTCTAATTTAGTTAAGCAGCTAAATATTTATATCCCAAAAGCATATAAGCTAAATCTTAATATTGAACACACACTAAAATTCTAAATTTTATTCAAAAACTGCTCTTAAGAAATTTTGACTTTTTAATTTGCACTAAGAGTTTGACTTTTATGAACTTTGAATCCAATTTGTTGACTGAGAATGTTGTAATAAGCTATACTAAAGCTAAAAGAAGCTACTCTAATGAATTCTAAACACAAATCAAGCTAATGATCATCTAATTCCTATCAGATAAGCAATTTAAGACAGATTTGATTAGATTTTGACTTTCAATGGAATAGAATGCAAATAGTGGATTGATTTGAGTCTATTATACCTAAGAGAGACTTTATCAACTAGTGTTAACCACTGAGCTAACCTTAATCTCAGTCTAAATCCTAGATCCAAACACACTTTTAAGCTACTTAATAAGCTTGTTTAACCATCCATTACTATATCTACTTAAGCAGAGATTAAAACAAGTATAAAACTAAGATCCTAAAGCTGAAGCATGATCAAATCAAGTACTAACATGGTCTAACACAACTTAAACTCAATAAGCATATGTGACAGTTTTTAAAGAAAAAAATGAAAATCAAACTCACATGAAATTTAGCTTAATGGAGCTTAACACAGAACCAAACCAACCATTTTAAGACCAAATCCAATCCAGAATTTAGCTCAGCATCAACCCAACTCCATTTCCATACCAAATTCCACCTCAGTTGACTTTCGTTGACCTTTTTTTGGTTTTTCTAATTTAAAATACTAAAATTTAATACAAGTTCATGAAAAGCTATAATAAGCTTGTCTGAGCTTGTATGAAGGGTAAAAGAGCTTATGTGACTTTTAATAAGTATAAAAGATTTAATACGAATTACCAAGAAATATAAAAACTTGAAATATTATTAAACTTGGACTGATTACAACACAAAGGTGATAGTTAACTTTAAATAAACTTGAAATTACATTGATAACTTACATTGAAACTAAAACAGACATTGAAGTAACTTTTACACTATGAAATGGTCTAAAAACATGCGACCCCTGTTATCTCTGTCTTCATTCTCTTTTATAATTATCCAAAAAGCTTCCTTGTCGACCTCAAAGCATTTCCCACATCAATCCAACCATTGGTTTCTTTGATTTCATCATATTCGCACACTTGTCATTTTTGGCGGGAAAAGTCTTTGAGTAGGTTTCAGCATTAATTGAAGATGTGAGCTGGTTTTGCAAGGTGGAAAGGTAATAGTGAGAGGTAGACAGCTGGAAAGGTGAGAAAACCAGGTATGTGGAGGTGAAACCATGGCAGTTTCTGGTTTGCAGGGGTGGGAGAGGTATGTGAACAGTGGTGGCGGTATTTCAAATTTTAAAACATGGGCCGGGTTTGAGTTTTGGGCCTGAGCTGGGTTGGATATCACAAAAGGGTCCGTTTGGTTTTAATTTAGCACAAGGACCATAGTTGTAATTTGGTGAAAGTATAGGTGCTGGTTTTGACAAGTTTCCAAATTATTTTCAAGGACCAAACCTGCCAACTATAATAAGCCAAGGACAATACATGTATTTATTTTCCATTTTAAACTTCCAAGGACCAAAACTGTCAAGTTTGTAACTTGAGGGACCAAACATGTAATTTTCCAAAAGTTCACCATAAGGACCAATTTTGTCTTTTATGAATAGTACAAGGTTTATTTTTGATAAATTTCCATTTTTAAATTCACCAAGGACTATTTTTGACATTTTTCAAAGTTTAAGGACTAAAGTTGTCATTTTGTAAATTTTAAACTTTAAAGGGTTTATTTTGACAACTTGTGAATCCCATGGACCTTAAATGACATTTTTCTTTATTTTGATTTACCAGGGACTAAATTTGATAATTTTTGAAACTTGAGGGACTAAAACTTGGGCCTTAAATGATATTTTGCTTTGTTTTGATTTACCAGGGACTATTTTTGACAACTTTTGAAACTTGGGGGACTAAAACTGCCAATTATGCAAACTTGATAGGTTTTTCACCAGATTTTGGTATTTTTGCATTTGAAACACATAAAACACTTATTTGTGATATTATTATCATTTTGATGCATTTCTGAGTGTTTTCAGATGTTTTTGCAGTCTAAATGGTATAAAAATGATGAGTATTTAGACACTCATCAGTTTAGAAAACTTATAAACTCATAACGACTTTATAAAAACGAGTATTATGACAACCTAGTGTTCATACACGAAAATTATTACACCGATATCTAATTAAACCTATATATATTTATAAGTATATAACTATATGAAAACATTATTCGATACCGACACATTTTAAAGAAAATAAACTAAACTCTCGACAACATCGTCACATCTATAAGCCAACACTAAAATCACTCTATTGAATAGTAAATTCAATGCTCTATCATTTTGGTCGTAAGCCAAACGTTATCATTATTCTGAGATTTGCCATCTCGTTCTTAGGTTCCGGGTAGGAGCCACTGCTATATCACACCTGATTTCTTTGTGCTTTATTCACCGAGTTGCTAAGGTGAGTTTATAGCCTCACTTTTACTCTTATTTACTTGCTTTATAAAACTTTGGGGTGAGAAACATGCAAAACTCTTTCGGACCTGAAACTGAAAACACTATTACGTGAAACAACCTTGAATCCCAACTATGCTACCTTTAGTTCCCTTTGGGGAGGCGCGAATGTTATGAATAGATCTATTGGGGATGACACCCCCGTTCGAGTTTGACCGGATAGGCAAACGTCGGGCGTATATCATATCGTATTGATTGAGTGTACTGGAAATACACTTGCTGGGCTTTTATTTATCATGCTTCTAGATGCATGCACACTGTCGTAGTTTCGGTCGCATGAACTTGGTACTAGCGTAATAGCCTTTTTGCATATAGTGTCATTCACGGAGATGCTATATGTGCAACTGTGGTCCAACTTGAAAACTTGATTACTTAAACCTATGAACTCACCAACCTTTGTGTTGACATTTTAGCATGTTTTCCTCAGGTTTACTTCTTGGCGTGGGTAATGGCAATGGCATTCATTGAAGACTGGCATCCGAAGTGTTTCCAAACATTTTAATACAACTTTTAATGGGACAACATATATTTTTATGGGCTTTACTTCCGCACTTTGAAACAATGATGTAAAAATATTTCTTAAATTAATCTATACTTTGAAAATGGAATAAAATTTCCATTCTTTATTACCTTGTGTTGTGTATATTGATTTAGTAGCACCCCATGACCCGAACGCTTCCGCTGTGAAATTTTGGGGGTGTTACAGATTCCGAAAAGACGGTTGTCATGATCAACTTGGCACCACCTGGTGAAAAATTTGAAAACCAACATATTTCGACACATGACTTTACTCCTAAAGTCTAGCAACATTCTGCTGGAACATGACTTTACTCCTAAAGTTTCTGATTTTGGTCTGGCTCGTTCCGCTTTAGATGAAGAAAACCAACATATTTCGATACGTGTCATGGGAACTTTCGGGTACGCTTTTATTTCTCTGTAAATGAGTCAGATTATATGTCTTGGCCCGTTAGGGAACCCGCCGCGTCCAAATTTTCTTAAAATTCTTTTCATTTGAATTCAGGTATGTGGCTCCCGAGTATGCAATGACCGGCCATCTTCTTGTAAAGAGTGACGTATATAGCTATGGGGTGGTACTCCTTGAGCTCCTAACAGGAAGAAAACCCGTTGACATGTCAATGCCATCGGGCCAAGAAAACCTTGTCGCCTGGGCCCGTCACGTCCTCCCAATACCAGAAGGTCTAAACTTGCTTATTGATCCATCACTATCCCCTGAAGTTCCATTAGACAGTATTGCTAAAGTAGCAGCAATAGCATCAATGTGTGTGCAGCCCGAAGTCTCACACCGACCCTTCATGGGTGAGGTGGTTCAAGCCTTGAAATTGTTCTGCAACAAGTGAGAAGAAACACAGACCACTCGAGGACTTGTAGCCAGGAGGATTTGACTTCCTTGGACTTTGATCCGTGGGACAGTACAAACTCTGGCCACGGGCCACGGCCCAGACCCAGGCCCATCACATTCCACCTATCAAAACTATGAATCTCAGTTGATGTGGAGAGCTGGTTTTCGGGTCTTGGGCTAGATGTACATTCATATAGGATAATCTCAAGTTCAGGCTCGTTGAGGCTAGGAGATGTTTGCAGATTTGGGAAAAGATGAAGATATTTTCGAGTGGTAGTATGAGCGATTATGGTGACTTTTTGAAGTTATTGTCACGGTCATGTTCCTTTTTTGAGTTATTTTTTTCTTTACTTTGACCATGGTCATCCCACCGTCGGGTTTGTAGGAAAATCGCTGAATGAGATGTACAGAAAAAGTGTTGCATTGTATTAGGAATGTATTTCCTTGGTATAGTTGTAAATAAAAACTGCAGCAGCAAATACAAGAGGTTCGGGTTGTCTATAAAAGTATCAATCTTTGTGTAAGTTTTCTTGACATTCCGTGCACCGGTTTTTTTATCGACCCAACTGAGTCGCCAAAAACACTCCTAAAAAGCACCAAACAACTCTTAAACAACACTTACAAATTTGAAATTCAATACCAAAAA
Source organism: Chrysanthemum seticuspe (assembly GCA_019973895.1). NCBI lineage: Eukaryota > Viridiplantae > Streptophyta > Magnoliopsida > Asterales > Asteraceae > Chrysanthemum > Chrysanthemum seticuspe. The sequence continues at coordinate 348,387,344 of BPTQ01000005.1, read as the reverse complement.
CATACTTTCCAATAAAACTACAGGTCCCAAACTTTAAAAAAATGAAAGGTATGATCCAGCTGGATTTAGCAAAACGGGTCGACCCACGTCAACAAAAGAACCGCTGGTTCATAAACAAGCAAACAATAGTCATATCCGGCCTGGTTCCTGGCTCAACCCGGGCAATAAAACATTGCCCTCTTAAACAAAGACAAAACGAATTCAACGGTTTAGATAGTGTTTGTTTAAGCACAATCATGTTCCCCTGCGATTTAGTATATGTATCGGATCAATCTTCTTGTATGTTTGTTTGGAAAGTATTCAGATATTTATTTGTGCGTTTGAATGCTCGATCATGGTGAACGTGTAACAAGGTTTTTTAGATCAATTCGTAGGTTGGATTTTTAGTTTTCAGTTTTGTATTTGTGTGTGTGCGCGTGTGTGTGCGTTTGTTGTGATGAGGGTGAAAGTGCTAACGGAAGATGGGTGAACATTGATATATTGAAGATTCGAAGATAAACTTGGTGATGGGTTTGTAATAATTTGTTGGATGAAGTTGTGAATGACACAAACATGCTTGTGTTGAGTCTTTACTTAGAAGAAGGAGCTAAGAAAACATAATAATAACAGGAGAAGAGTGAAGAAGAAAAGAAGACATGTCGGTAGTTTATGAAAAGGTTTATAAAATCTTGAAGAGGTCCAAGAATGTTTTAATCATAGTGGTTGTTAGCCCTTATAATGATTTTAGATCAAATGTTTAGTATTACATAATATGTTTAAGACGTACTTTAGTTTAATGTATGTTTCTGTAATTGTGTTTGGGTCGAAAAACAATGGGTCGAACTAAGAAACCCAAACAAGCCCATTCAATTAACTGGTATTAGGAAAACGGTTATTTCTCCAACCATCACAACGTTTGGATAACAAACACATAGTACCGTTTCAGTTCCTATATAAACGTGAGTTTCCAACCTGTGGAAATCACAACAACAATTAACCTTTATCTGTATCTATTTAAATCATTGTTAGTATACTTTGTATTGTTATTTTTTACCCGTGTTACTGTTTTATCCAAACCCCTATACGCATTCCTTCAAACCATCACCATGAAATCCTTACTTAGATCGAATGATGTTGGTGTTGATCCTGTCAATAAATGGTATCAGAGCTTTGGTTCAAGACCGTGGGAAACACCAACATTTAAACATTCAGGGTTCCAAAGTGGGCGATACCTATTGAGGGAAACACCCAAGCGCATGTTTCAATGGAACATGAGAAAGAAGAAGTCGATTTCGCCAAAAGGAAATCAACTACTGGTTCAAACAGTCCTCGACAATGAAGCATTTAACGCCAAGACTAAAACAGACCAGAAGTTTGTGAAGAAACAAAAAACCGCTGCAAAGAAAAAAAGCAAAAACGCGAAGTGTTATATATGTCGAGAAAAATGACACGCCTTTTGGGCGTGTGAACGAAGAAAGAAATTGGCTGGCGTTGAATTGGAACAAGAAGCTGCCCTAACAAACCAGATAATTGATCATGAAAGAATGTATCCCGAAAAGGTTTACATATATGGCGACTAGACTTTGAATGGAACCGATGAAGATGGTTGGAACGACATTTGGTACGTGAGCAAGCATTACAAATTTCATATGTGCCCTAGGAGAATCATGTTTGATGATGTGAATTATAAGTTTAAGTTAGTAGGGAAAGATGAACATGATTGCAAATTCATATTTTCGTATGGAATTGGCACTACCACTATCAAAACAGAGTTGGGTAATTTAGTTGTGAGGCAAATAAAATATACTCCCGAAGTTTCGCATAATATCCTTAGTCTAGAATTGTTAGAGAAGCAAGGATTTTCTGTGAAAGTTAAGGATGCTAGATGTAGCATATACCATATGTATTATGATGAGGAAACAGATTCGGATGTGCCACGTGAACATGGAAAAGAAAAAGTTGGACCGAAAGAAGTGGTACAAGAACATAATCAGTATTTGCAAAAGTATTTTGAAGCAATTGACCCAGGAGACGAATGTTCATTAGTTAGAGGATCGGAGGATTTAGATTGGAATAAAGATGTAACCCAAGATTACATAGACGAAGACTTCCTCAGTTTCAATGGAACGTTATACGCTCTCAAGGTTAATTCATTCTCGAGATTTCTCTCATTCATGAACTTGTTGAAAAATGATAGTATATTATACAAGAATTGGGAAGTCCTCAACAAGAGATTTTTAGATATGATAAGATGGTTTTACTTAGTGCACTTGAATTACGATGCACTCGTTGTAATACCACCCATTGTCAAAGATGTCGAAGTGAACCTGCTATGTTTATTGAAAAGTGTTGAAAGTTTGGGCGGCTATTTTCCCGTCACCATGAGTGATAAATGGGGAACCATAGCCCAGTTACAAGGCCTAGACATCGAAGATGGAGAAGCGATCAAGAGTTGTTACAAGAAGTATTTGGACCTAGTTGTAGTCTACCATGAAACCGCTAGTGTGCCTTGGGGTGAAACGTCAAAGAATGTAGGAGACGCAAGCAAAGTTGACTTGGCCATGGACCTACAAGACCAGAAGGACAAGAGGGTGAAGGATGGAGCAATAGAGTCCAGTCGAGACCATTTCGGTGTGAGGCTTGAAGAAAATGTTGAAGATCATGAAGATCATGATGATAGCAGTGGAGGAAGTAATGATTTCCAGATCATTAATTGAAGACGCGACAAGCAGAAGTTCAAGAAGTTTGAGTCTAAAACATTAGGGGGGAAATTGTTAGCCCTTATAATGATTTTAGATCAAATGTTTAGTATTACATAATATGTTTAAGACTTTAGTTTAATGTATGTTTCTGTAATTGTGTTTGGGTCGAAAAACAATGGGTCGAACTAAGAAACCCAAACAGGCCCATTCAATTAACTGGTATTAGGAAAACGGTTATTTCTCCAACCATCACAACGTTTGGAGAACAAACACATAGTACCGTTTCAGTTCCTATATAAACGTGAGTTTCCAACCTGTGTAAATCACAACAACAATTAACCTTTATCAGTATCTATTTAAATCATTGTTAGTATACTTTGTATTGTTATTTTTTACCCGTGTTACTGTTTTATCCAAACCCCTATACGCAGTCCTTCAAACCATCACCATTAAATCCTTACTTAGATCGAATGATGTTAGTTTCCAACCTGTTGATCCTGTCAATAGTGGTCACTCATTTCAAACTTATGTGGAATGAATAGGTCTAAAACATTTTTCATTTTCTTTTAGTTTTCTTCTTGACTAAATAATAAGCACATTTGAAAGTATTAATTGTGGTTCATGACATGAAAAGATTTATAAATAAAGTTCATCTATAGGGAATTGAAGTTCTATTATTGTAGATGGGTGTTGATATGCACACCATACTTTTTGATTATTTCGCAACTAAATCACACCAGTGATGCACACAGTACAACACCTTTATGCATGATTGGTGGTGTGTGCATCATATAAAATGGTGTGTATATCACCTCCCATAGTAGATGCCTTAAGTTTTGACTTATAGGCTGATAGTACATTTTTGTACCTTTTTTTTAAGTTTTTAGTAGATACAAAAAGATTGTCTAGTACTCTACTACTCTTGTAATACTTATCTTTCTTACATTTTCCTGTTTTTTCCTATTTATATAATATTATATAGGTGAATAACGAAGACGTTTATTAAAAAAAGTGAAATGTCTCAAAACAATAAAAACTATTTTCCCTATGTAAGATAAAGAGAGGTGCGCCACGATGTGAGGAAAGAATGGTACATAAAGAAGAGGTGGGCAAGGATGTGAGAAAAAGATAGAAAGAGAAGTGAAATGACAATTATAGATGATGAACTTTTAATAGTCAAAACTAACGCCGTTTGGTAAAAGCAGTCAACCAATCAAATTAGCTATAGAGTTTTAAATTCTTATAGTGACCACTTGTTTTGTATTAGTGATGAAAAAATTGATATCAATGTATGTTGAGTGGAATAGCGAGGAGTGAAAGATGAACTTGTTTGGTCCACTCAATACATTGGCACAAGAGGTTTGGTTGGTCATCATTGTGGGTTTGTGCAGATAGTTGAAGCCTTTCTAGAGAAGGAAATGTAGGCTGTCTTGGCGTAGCTCCCCAATGGATGGGTTATGGGTTCCTAGTGAAGCCACACATCAATTTAGTCCTTACTATTGTGGTTGTAGGTTGAATGGTTTGGATGGAATGGTGATGTGAAAATGTAGCTAGATGGTAGGTGTAAAGAATGGTGAATTTAGAGACAATTTGGCATGGTTCACATTATAGTGCAGCTGTCTTCTTGAACATCTCTGTTGACAGCGAAAAGAATGCATGTTGTCTGATATCGGATAGGAGGAGTGTTGTGTTCTGTTATAGATAGTATAAAACAAGTTTGTATGTTCTGTTATAGAATATAGGTGTGTTGTGAACTGGATGGGTGGTGTCCATCCGAGTTTAAAGAGAATTCTTGTAATTTGTTGTTTGATATTAATATAATTCACCATTTGCACCAAAAAAAAAAAAAAAAAAAAAAAGAAAAAATTGATATCACTCTAAAGGGATTTTTATTTTGTTAGATTCTTTCTTCTTCATTTATGCCATCCTTTTTGTTAGATTCTTTCTTCTTCATTTTATGCCATCTTCGACGGGTCAAATGAGTAAAAAAAAAAAAAATAGCTAAAGAAAACTGGTCAAAAGGGGTTGAAGGTTTCACATAGTGTACAATTTATCCAATAACATTGGTTGATAAGAATATCTATTTTGTTATCACACTGATTATTTCTAATAAGATTTAATGAAATATTGGACCAAAGGTGTTTCTGGCAAACCAATTGGACCCGTGCCAAGTAGTTAACTGTTTTGACCCGTTACTAGACCCAATCGACCTACCCATGTTGCCATCTCTATCGTTTTCACTAAGCACAACAAAGAGAAATTAGATACAGTAAGAATAGTTAGAGACACCAAGACTCGTGCATCTTTTGGATCACCAACTTCAACTAAATCATATAATTGTAGGTCTCGAAGTGTAAAGTTATAGTCAGCATGCCAGTTGTACAAGCCTTATTGCTACCTTATTCACCTTTTTCCCTATCTGAAAACCACAGCACATTAGTTAATTTGTACCTTAGGTCATCTTTTTTGACAATTTCGGTTAGCTAACTTTCTTCTCTGGTTTATGCCATCTTTTTTGACAAATTAACAGACTTCCATCGTTGGGTGATTTGACGTCTTGATATGAGTAAGAATAAACTCTAATTGATATACAATTTCCCATTAATTGGTAATTTTTTAACTAATATATGTTACCTATAATTATGTTAAGATCAAATGTAATATAGTCTTAGTATATTTATTTAGTTTACTTAAAGACAATAAGTTTGTATTTTAATTCTGCATGGGTCAAATTATCTATATGGGTCATAAGTTAACCCAAACGATCCATTGCATGTAAGACAGTTATGTAGGCAGTTATGTTGGTTAGCAGTTACACCCCAAACGACACAATGATTAGTTTGTAACTGTCATTTGTTGATTGTGACGTTTGGGAACATATAAATAGGTACTCATGTTGTAAACAGAAACAATCAATTCTATATCAATATTATTTACTTTGTTTTATTATTCTTGTCCAAACCATTTTCGTTTTACTGTTACATTACTTTAATCATAAACACAAATTACCAATGACAATCTACAATCATTTATATCAATCTAAGAGTGTTGGCAGTAAACCTGCCCAACATTGGCATCAGAGCAAAGGAAGAATAAGATCCTGGGAAAGGCCAACACAAAAGATTGACCAAGGCTTTTATAGTGGTAGATATCTGTTAAGAGAGACACCATCCAGGCTTGTCAAATGGTCTGCAAGAAAGAAGAGTATCAGTCCCAAGGGAAAAGAAATGCTCGTTAAGAAAGTGCTAGAAAACCAAGCTTTTGATTCGTCTCAGTTGGCACAAAATCAAAAGATTGAGACTGCAATGAAAACAAAGAAAGAGAAGAAAGCAAGATGTTTCATCTGCAGAGAAAGAGGACATGCATATTGGGCATGTGAACAAAGAAAGAGGATTGCAGCCATAGAAATGCAACAAGAGGCAATAACAGACAGACAAGTACTTGAAGAAGAGGCCAAGTTTCCAGAGAAAATCAATATAGAAGCAGATTACATGATCCAAGGATCAACTGACAAGACTTGGAATGATGTATGGTTTGTGAGCAGTACATACAAACATCACCCTTGCCCAAACAGAACCCAATTCAAACGAATTGAATACAAGTTCAAGATGATCTTCAAAGAAGAAAAAGAGAAAAAATTTGTTTTCTCTTATGGGATGGGTGATGCAGTGGTCAACACAAAGGATGGAGACATTATTGTTCAAAATGTTCAATACACCCCTGAGGTGTCATTAAACATACTTAGTTATGATCTTTAGAAGAACAAGGGTACATGGTTAAGATAGAGAACAACATGTGTACTGTGAAGAACATGTTTGATGAGAACATTGTAGATACTGGAAAAGAACAAGAGACAGGCAACACAGAAGAAAAGTGGAGTCCAATCAGAGAGCACAACAAATATTTGGATAGTTACTTTGAGTCCTTAGACCCAAAGGACGAGTGCTCTTTGGCTAAAGGAATAGAGGAACTGAACTGGAACAAGGAGGACACCCAAGATTATCTGGACAATGACTACATCGGTTGGAATGGGACCTTATATGCCCTCAAGGTAAATTCATTCAATAGATTTCTATCTTTTATGAATTTACTCAAGAAGAACAGCCTTGTATACAACAATTGGGGGGTGTTAAGTGGGAAGTTTTTGGAATTGGAGAAGTGGTTCTACTTAGTGCATCTTAACTATGATGCAATAGACATGATACCACCTGTTATAGAAGGAAAGGAGATAGATTTGCTAAGTTTACACAAGATAGTAGATGGCTTTGGTGGATATGTGGCAGTCACCTTGAGTGACAAATGGAAAGGCATTGCAAGCATACAAGGTTTATCAGTTGAAGATGGTGAAGCCATAAAGGCTTGTTATAGAAAGTTCATTGACCTAATAAGTGTATACCACGAGACTGCTAGAGTACCCAGTGTTGAGAAGACAAATGAAGTGGGAGAGTGCAGTAAGATTGCAGAAGAAAGAGACCCACAGGACTGGAAGAAAGGTGCAGTAGAAGATGGATCACAAGAGGAAGAAATGAACAACTATGGTGTAAGAGTGTATGGCAATGATGAAGAAGATGCAACCCATAGCACAAGCAACCAAAGGAAGCAGTGATTATGAGATCATTGTTTGAAAGAAACTAGAAGCAAGTCATACTCAAGAAATTTGATCTTAACAAATTAAGAGGGAGATGTTACCTATAATTATGTTAAGATCAAATGTAATATAGTCTTAGTATATTTATTTAGTTTACTTAAAGACAATAAGTTTGTATTTTAATTCTGCATGGGTCAAATTATCTGTATGGGTCATAAGTTAACCCAAACGATCCATTGCATGTAAGACAGTTATGTAGGCAGTTATGTTGGTTAGCAGTTACACCCCAAACGACACAATGATTAGTTTGTAACTGTCATTTGTTGATTGTGACGTTTGGGAACATATAAATAGGTAATTATGTTGTAAACAGAAACAATCAATTCTATATCAATATTATTTACTTTGTTGTATTATTCTTGTCCAAACCATTTTCGTTTTACTGTTACATTACTTTAATCACAAACACAAATTACCAATGACAATGTACAATCATTTATATCAATCTAAGAGTGTTGGCAGTAAACCTGCCCAACAATATACAAGTAACTATATTACTAGTATAGGAAAGTAGCAATCTTCATTGACATAAAATATTTTCTATTTAATAACGATCTACATAATAATTCAGGAGAAGACAAAAAACATAAAAAGTTTTTTAAACTTTATGACTTATGACTAGAGATCATACAAACTCGATCATCAAGTGACAATAAATCTGTGACTTGGCGCATTGTTGGCCTTTCCTGCGGGTTGTAGTTCAAACATGCCCGTGAGGCATTCAAAATTGAATGAGCTAGTTTCTCAACTACAGATGATGGTGGTGGAATCCGACTATCTCCTACATTGGCTAGCAATAGATCATCAGTAGACAATGTTGGTAGAGATGATATAAGTTCTCCAGGATGCTTTCCCATAATCACTTCTAGTGCAACAACTCCAAAACTATACACATCGCATTTCTCTGTCGCCACCATCGTATAAGCAAGCTCTACATGGAAGGAAACATGAGAATAAAAAAAATGTTATATCAGATCATGATTAAGAGAAATCTGAAACTTGAGAATTAGTACGTATACTATATATAACTTTTAAAATATATGGTAGTTACCTGGTGCAATATAGCCATAGGTGCCTACAACCGCAGTCCAATTGGATGAATCCAACTTTAAAAGCTTTGCTGTTCCAAAATCCGAGATATGTGCCTCATAATCAGAATCGAGAAGGATATTAGCTGCGGAAATGTCTCTATGAATTATAGGTGGTGTGCAATCATGGTGCATATAAGCCAAGCCATTCGCTACAGCCCTAACAATTCTTACCCTTTTCAGCCAATCCATTTCCTTTGCTGTGATATCGCTACTTAAGAGCAATTTTAGACTTCCCTTCTCAAGATATTCGTAAATTAAAAATGAGTGACGAGCATGGAAGCAGTATCCAAAGAGTTTAACTATGTTTCTGTGCCTTATGTTTGTCAATGCTCGTACCTCATTTAGGAAGCCTTGATCGTCATTCTCAGAGGATGAATGGAGTTTCTTGACAGCTACTATATTGTTGGGTTGTAACTCAGCTTTATACACAGTACCATATCCTCCCATCCCAATACAATATGCTTCATCAAAATCATTTGTTGCCTTGATGATTTCATCATACGTCGCCTGTCCATCAAAACTTGTTATTGAGAAAAATCCGCCACCTTCTTCGCCTGATGGTTTCTGTGGAGAAGTTCCCTTTCTACGTCGATGAGCAATGAGGCCACACGTGAATAAACCAAGTAAAAGAGCCGCTAAAAGTGGGATCGTAGTTACAAGGATGAGCTTATGATGAAAATGATTGTTTTTCTTCATTATATTTTGACTTTCACAAAGTTTTAAACGTGCAACATTTCCACACAGACCATCATTTCCTTGTAATGCTTCTCCAGACACATTTAGAAAGACAGCATAAGGGGGAACCGGACCTCTGAGCTCATTGTAAGACAAGTCGATATCAATCCCTCTTGGCAAGTTACTGAAACCATTAGGAATAAAACCAGATAGCTTATTGTGAGAAAGATTCATCATTACCAGACTTTTTAAACTTCCAATTTCCGATGGTATCTGTTGTGTGAGTGAATTCCAAGATAAATCAAGAACATTGAGATGACTTAATTTACCGATCTCCGATGGGATCTTTCCACTGAGCTTGTTATTACTAAGATATATGCGAGTGATTTGTACCCAATCACCAACATATCTTTGTAATGACCCGTTTAAACTATTTTTGGATAAGTCAAGAGAAAGGAGGCCATGCAGTGATCCAAGCTCTTGAGGTATAACACCTGAAAGGTTGTTATCGCTCAAGTTTAAATTTAACAAACTTTTCATGTTCCCAAATTCCTTTGGTATTTGGCCAGACAACTGATTTTCTTGCAGCAGTAGCTTAAACAATTGTAGACTTCCGATTCCCTGTGGTATAGGACCAGATAACTTGTTCTCATTGAGATACAGAGTCTGAAGGCTTCTCAGGTTTTTTAACAATGAAGGAATTGTACCATTGAGTTGATTTTTGCTCAAAGATAATTGAGTCAGAGACTTCAAATTCCCTAATTCAGAAGGAATGGGTCCAGAGAGTTGATTTTGCCACAAAGAAAGGAATTTCAAAGATGTCAACTCGCTCAACGATAATGGAATACAACCGTTAAGTTGATTTTGGCTCAAAGATAATTTAGTGAGCGACTTCATGTTCCCTAGTTCAGTAGGAATGGGCCCAGATAGTTGATTTTTGCTCAATTCTAAACCAGTGACAGACTTCAAATTCCCTAATTCAATTGGAATGGGTCCAGAGAGTCGATTTTCAAGCAGATTAAGGGTATTCAAAGACTTCAAATCACCCAACGATGAAGGGATTGAACAATTGAGTTGATTTTCGCTCAATGCTAAATCAGTGAGAGACTCCATATTCCCTAATTCAATTGGAATGGGTCCAGAGAGTTTGTTTGTGTACAAATAAAGGATATTCAAAGACGTCAAATCACCCAACGATGAAGGAATTGAACCACTGATCTGATTTTCGCTCAAATATAAATCAGTGAGAGACTTCAAATTCCCTAATTCAGTTGGAATGGGCCCAGAGAGTTTGTTTTCGTACAAATAAAGGAGTTTCAAAGACGACAAGTCACCCAACGATGAAGGGATTGAACCATTGAGTTGATTTTCACTCAAATATAATCCAGTGAGAGACTTTAAATTCCCTAATACAAAAGGAATGGGCCCAGAGAGTTGATTATTGCTCAAACCTAATGCAGTGAGATACTTCAAATTCCCTAATTCAATTGGAATGGGCCCAGAGAGTTTGTTTTTGTACAGATAAAGGATATTCAAAGACTCCAAATCACCCAACGATGAAGGGATTGAACCATTGAGTTGATTTTCGCTTAAAGATAAATCAGTTAGAGACTTTATATTCCCTAATTCAATTGGAATGGTTGCAGAGAGTTTGTTTTTGTACAAATAAAGGATTTTCAAAGACATCAAGTCACCCAACGATGAAGGAATTGAACCATTGAGTTGATTTTCGCTCAAATATAATCCAATGAGAGACTTTAAATTCCCTAATTCAAAAGGAATGGGCCCAGAGAGTTGATTATTGCTCAAACCTAATTCAGTGAGATACTTCAGATTCCCTAATTCAATTGGAATGGGTCCAGAGAGTGTGTTATTGTACAAATAAAGGATATTCAAAGACTCCAAATCACCCAACGATGAAGGAATTGAACCATTCAGTTGATTTCCGTTCAATTCTAAATCAGTTAGAGACTTCATATTCCCTAATTCAATTGGAATGGGTCCAGAGAGGCGATTTGTGTGCAAATAAAGGATATTCAAAGACTTCAAATCACCCAACGATGAAGGGATTGAACCATTGAGCTGATTATAGCTCAAATATAATTCAGTGAGATACTTCATATTCCCCGATTCAGTAGGAATGGGCCCAGATAGTTGATTTTCGCTCAAATCTAATTGAATGAGAGACTTCATATTCCCTAATTCAATTGGAATGGGCCCGGATAGTTGATTTTGCCCCAAATAAAGGAAATTCAAAGACGTCAAGTCACCCAACGATGAAGGAATTGAACCATTGAGTTGATTTCCGTTCAATTCTAAATCAGTTAGAGACTTCATATTCCCTAATTCAATTGGAATGGGTCTAGAGAGGCGATTTGTGTGCAAATAAAGGATATTCAAAGACTTCAAATCACCCAACGATGAAGGGATTGAACCATTGAGCTGATTATAGCTCAAATATAATTCAGTGAGATACTTCATATTCCCCAATTCAGTAGGAATGGGCCCAGATAGTTGATTTTCGCTCAAATCTAATTGAATGAGAGACTTCATATTCCCTAATTCAATTGGAATGGGCCCGGATAGTTTACTTTGCCCCAAATAAAGGAAATTCAAAGACGTCAAGTCACCCAACGATGAAGGAATTGAACCATTGAGTTGATTGTAACTCAATCGTAAATCAGTTAGAGACTTCAAATCACCCAACGATGAAGGAATTGAACCAGTAAAATTGTTTCCGAAAAGTTGCAAAACGTTTAGCTGGCTTAGTATACCAATGGTAGGTGGAATTACACCAGAAAACTGATTGGTTGAAAAATTAAGATAGACGAGTTTGGACAAGTGTCCGATTTCTGGTGGGATGGGACCAAAGAAGCTGTTTGCACTAAGCTCAAAATTGATAAGATTGCCTAGAATAGAGAACGGGAAGCGGTGAAGCGTACCTTTTAACTCAGACGTCGAGAGGTTCAACATGTTAATGTTCCCATCAACGTTGCAAGCAATTCCATACCAAGAAGGGCACGAAGCGGGTGAACTAGTATTCGTTGGAAGGGGTCTCCAAGAAGATACAATTTGCGAGTTGTTTGGGATTTTAAGGCTTGCTTTCCATTTTAGAAGAGCATTTGCTTCCTCCAAAGAAGCAGAAGCAAGGTTTGGTGCAAATGAGAGAGCAACGAGTAGTAGAGCTAAAGAAAAAAGTAAGAACTTTGAAGAAGCCATTACTTGCTTTTGCATGTTTTTTTTCTATAAACTGAAGGTTCGGATGTCTATATTTATACTTGAGCTACCCTTTTCTCATAAATTAATTTCCAATTTAAATTTTAGGTGGTGTCATATTATTCCACAAAGATTGTTTTACTTGAGAAATTAATGTCCATTTTGGAAAATAGTGTAACTGTGTAGTACAACTTAATCGCTTTGTAAATAAATATTCTATTTTTGTTTTCAAATCAGTTCCAATAAAAGCTTTGATCAACTGTAAAACAATGTGCTTTGTACAGATCCAGGTGCAAATGTAAAAAAAAAAAAAAAAAAAAAAAAAAAAAAAAGGCCAAAAATGAGCTATGTCAATTTTGATGTTAAAATTCTTATAGAAGTATCATAATCAGATAATTCATTTTGTGTTATCATTTACTTTTTTTGTTCTGTTTGATGCAAATCTGTAAATAAATTTTCATGATAAAGCTCTTTAACATTTGCGTATCAATTAAATGATTTTGTCACATCATTGACCATAAATAGTCATATGTCACTTCTGCTGTAGAACTACTTTTTTTTAACGCGAATACAACTTTTATAAGAATTGGTGGTGGCCAAGAGTTTGAAGATGAGTATGATGATGACTATGACTTCGATGACTATGCGAAACAGGTTCGTGATCTTCCAGAGAATTTGGATTCCTTTAATGCCATGTATGGCACAAAGTTTCAAGGTCCTAGGAAGTAATTTTATTTTGTTGTGTCATATGTTATCATTTGAGTAGTGGTTTGTTTTCTTGTTTAGAGAATTGGAAGTATCTTGTTATGTAAGCTTTATGCCTATGTAACGGGCTGAGGTATGGGATTTCACTCATATCCATTGTACTTAAACGTTTATTTGGTTAATATATTTACCAGGGTGCAAGATTACTCCCCTTTACCAAAAAATACAACTTTTATAAGAATGATTAACAAATCTGGACTTCAGGCGACGACATGTGTCATTGCTAAAAGTTAACTAAACGACAAAAAGGTTACGTTTTTTACTGGTACTTCTAGCAACGACGGCCATACGTCTATTTGTATACAATTTTGATTCGTACTTTTAGAAGCATATATACTCACTTTTTCAATTTATTTTTTCCTTTGAAAGTGAAAAGTCTATGATGACATTACATCTCGTAAAGTATTTTTATCTATTTATTTATGTTTTCTTTTCCAAAATATTTTTCCACCTATTTTTCGCTTTCCCTCCCAACATACCAGGGCATGCATCAAGTTCTTTAAGCGCCAAATCCCATCAAAGAATATATACCCAAGCTCAGGTGGATAAAGTTGTCGCGGCGACAAATTCTTGGTTCACACATTTCTTCAATGAGGTACAAGCCACGAACATTAATATTATCGTTCATGCACCGCCCGATTCCCGTGAGACTCTAGATGATGAAGAGGATTGAGAAGACAACATAAGTGAGTAAGGTTGTATTGTGATTTGAACTATATTCTTTGTTGAACATCTTCGTATTTGTATTGTGACGACGACCTATGTTTTTTGTTGAACATTGAACTTTCAAATGGGAAAAATATGAAAATTTGGTTGAAGAAATAGTCTCCAAAAATCTAAAAATAAATGCATGCAACCTCATCTGATAATGATATAGGTCACTTTTAGCGACGAGATATGTCATTGTTGAAAGTATTTGTTATTTCTTTTTGATTTATTTCATAAATACTTTTAGTAACGACTTGTCTCGTCTCTAATAGTGCCTATTAAATGATTTTCTTACTATATTAATTTTAAAATATCAAATATGTTTCTTAATTCATAATAAATACTTTTAGCGATGACATATGTCGTCATTATAGCTCAATATCCTTGTGGTGGCTGGCCCCTTCGGATCACTAAATGCATCTTGTTCCATGAATTTAGAGGTTTCATCAAAAACATTTTAATTTCCACATCTTCACACTCATCCAGTCATCCCCATGCGTCTTATTAATCTTAGGTGTATCTTCAATATTCACATCATATCTATCTAGTTCCCCACACATAATCAGCCTCGTTAGACAAACCAGCAAATGAGTTTTTCATAGTCACCATGTTAACATCATTGGAAGTAGAAGCATTATTAGCATTCACAGTGGTGCTTTTTTGCTTAGGACGGTAATAGTAGTTAGGTTTTGGTTTAGACAACCTCACCCCATCAATGTGACGAGCAGATTGCTTAACAATCTGCTTCCCTTTTCATCATTTCCAAGTTACTTCCATAAACCCATCGCTGATATCCTCCTTCCTACCATGTTGATTAACACGAACCATTTTTGGACGGTCTTCATCAGAATGTCCAAAAGTTTTGCATGTTTTGCACCAAGGTGGCTGCCATTCATATTTAATCGTGATAGTATCTTTAATACAACGATCCCCTTCAAGCATAGGTATAGCAAGTACCAACGAGTCTTTCAAAACCTGTTCTGAGGTAATTTCAATAAGTGCTCTTGTATAACTGTTACGACCCTACGACTCCGAACACATTGTACTAGTATAGGCATCTAACATAATTAGTTTACCAATATTAGTTGCTATCATACTCAAGCCATCTTCCGTAAACGCCGCAATAGGAACGTTATGCAACTTAACGCAAACAGGTACTCATGTAAGATCTTCCTTTTTAAGGCTTGCATTAGGAGACCATATGTTAAGGATAAGAGGAACATTCCTAATGTTCGATGCACCGTTTTAAAGAACTTGTTCCATACCTGATTTTGTATTAAGTTTGAAGAAGAAGAATCCATTTGAGTTCATCGTGACTCTTCGAATACAATATTTCACCCAAGCATTCTTCACGTAATTCTCCACAATAGGAAAAGCAAGCCTTTTTCCTATAAAGTATCCATATAATATAACGAAACTAAGACATTAGCTTCTAGAATTCTAAAGTTCGCCTTATGCTTTGGATATATAACACATTATGTGAGATTTATGCAAAAGCCCCACTGCGTGCATGTGATATATAACAAGCTTATTATCTATAGGAAAAATAGCCTCTAATTTATTTATTATTATGAAATGTCTAGGTCAACAATAGTTAACACCCGTCGTTGTTATGCAAAGACTAATATTAAGCGATAGACTAACATTAAGTGTATTAGTTCAGGTGTCAATATCCTTGGCAAAAGATATGTGGTTGTAATATGATTTAGTTAATGATGTGTAGGGTCCTATGTTGATTATGCATATTATAAGTTCAATAAATAAATAAATAAATAAAATGTAATGCATGTTATTATACATGTAACATACGTTTTTGAATAACTTTATAATTTTATTAAGACATGAGTTATTTATAGGGTCTCGGCAATGGAACTTGTTTGGTTTAGTGTGAGGTGATTTACATACACATACACTTCAGATTTGCAATGTTTACTTAAGATTTGCACATAACAATATACAAGGAGAATAAGCATAATTTAACAAATATACAAAGCATAAAATGTTGTATACAAATCGAAACTAAGTACGTGCAAATCATATTTGTTGTTTTAAACTCGAGACCCTTAATCCATAATGGAATAAAGAAGGGCATTTCAAATTGTAAATCAAATGTTTAACATCTCTTATCTCTTATACAATAGGAGATTTCCAAAATTTGGAAAATGTATGTTGAGAAATTTAGGTTGTGTTTGTTTTTAAGAAAAACTTCTTGATAACATTTTAATCTGACTTAGTCAGATGCGCAACAAATGTTTAGACTAAAAAGTGTGTTTGTATTTTTTCTGTCATTAAGTGGCAATTAGAGGCGGTCAAGATTAACAGTGTTTGTTTTTTTTATGATCATTAAAAGGCAGTAAGAGGTGAAAACATCTTATTGAACTAGATGTTGAGAGGTGTTTTAACACCTTTTAATGTTTTATAACATTGCTTTTTAGAGTTTGTGTGAGTGTGTGTATTTTGGCTATTTTTTATTGTTGGTTTGCTTTGATTTTATTTATTTTGTTGGCTTTCCAATAAAAAGTAAGTTTAAAAGAATCATTCAAACTTTTTGTTATATAAAGGATGTACAAGATAATAATAACTAAGGTAACAATTCTTATGTTGAAATGTTAAATCAAAACCCAATTATGTTTTGATGGGTTGCGAATGTCAACCCAAACCTGACCCATTATTAAACGTGTTAACCGTGTAGATAAACCCTTTAGCACAAACATAACCCATTTATTATTGTCTCGGTGTCAAGTCATATTTTGTAGCAGATGGAAAATTTTCACCGTAATAAAAAAAAATTAAATTTTAATTGCGAACATTAATAATCTAACACATTCAGATATGTTTACAAAAAGAAACACTTTTATAATAGTCAGGTTAAGATAAAGTAAACATATAATATAATGAAACTAAGACATTAGCTTCTAGAGTTCTAAAGTTCGCCTTATGCTTTGGATATATAACACATTATGTAAGATTTTTGCAAAAGCCCCATGCGTTCAAGGGATATATAACAAGTTTATTATCTATAGGAAAAATAGCCTCTAATTTATTTAATATTATGAAATGTCCGGGTCAATAATAGTTAACATCCATCGTTGTTATGCAAAGACTAATATTAAGAGATAGACTAACATTAATTGTATTAGTTGAGGAGTCAATATCCTTGGAAAACGATATGTGGTTGTAATGTTCTTTAGTCAATGATGTGTAGGGTCCTATGTTTATATTGTGAGTTCAAAAATAAGAAAGAAAAAAGAAAAGAGGAAAAAGGTAATGCATGTTCTTAAACATGTAACATAGGTATTTGAATAACTTTATAATTTTATCAAGTCATGCGTTATTTAAAGGGTCTCGGCAATGGAACTTTTTTGGTTTAGTGTGAGGTGATTTACATACACATACACTTCAGATTTGCAATGTTTACTTAAGATTTGCACATAACAATATACAAGGAGAATAAGCATAATGTAATAAATATGCAAAGCGAAAAATGTTGCTTACAAATCGAAACTAAGTACGTGCAAATCCTTTTTGTTGTTTCAAACTCGACCCTTAATCCATACAGGAATAGTAACTATAAGAAGGGCATTTCAAATTGTAAATCAGAAATTTAACATCTCATATCTCTTATATAATAAGAGATTTTTAAAAATTGGAAAATGTATTTTCAGAAATTTAGGTTGTCTTTGTTTTCCAGAAAAACTTCTTAATAACATTTTAATCTGACTCTGTCAGATGCAATCAAATGTTTAGACTAAAAAGTGTGTTTTTTTCCTGTCATTAAGAGGAAATAAGAGGAAGTCAAGATTAAGAGATTTTTTTTTTATTTATTTTTTTTTTTGTTGTTTTTTTTTATGATCAATAAAAAGTCGTAAGAGATAAAAATATCTTATTGAACTAGATGTTGAGGGTATCTTAACACCTCTTAGGTAATGTTCTTTTGTTAAGAGGCTCTGAGTATGAATTGAATTCGCACATCTGAATCTGAATGCTTAATATGAATAAGTGGTTGAGAAATATGAATCTGACTGAGATAAAAATATTTGTTTTTGTAAAATTATTTGAATGTGTTAGACATTAAGAAGTGTTAAGAAACCCCTCATTATCTAGTTCAATAAGATGTTTTACCTCTTAGCGTCTCTTAATGATCATAAAAAACAAACAGTCTTAATCTTGATTGTCTCTTATTACCTCTTAATGACAGGAATAAACAAACACACTTTTTTGTCAAAACATCTTATTGCGTCTGACTAAGTCATATTAAGATGTTATTAAGAGGTTCTTCAGAAAAATAAATGCAACCTTAATGTCTCATATCTTCGCTTTTTAATGTGTGTGTGTGTTTTGGCTATTTTTTATAGTTGGTTTTCTTTCAGTTTATTTATTTTGTTCTCTTCCCTATAGAATGTACATTTAAAGAGAATCATTGCACACTTTTCGTTATAAAAGGATGTACAAGATAATAATAACTATGGTGACAATTCTTATGTTGAAATGTTAAACCAAAACCCGTTATTAGACGTGTTACGCGTGTTGATCACCCATTTAACTACAAACATAACTCGTTTATTATTGTGTGGGTATCAAGTCATATTTTATGGCGGATGAAAATTTTTCATCCCTAATAAAAATTGTTTTGTATTTTAATTGTAAACCCCTAACACCTTCATATATTCTTATAAAAACAAACACTTTTATATCAGTCACATTGAGATTTCTCAACCACTTATTCACATTAAGGTAGAATTATATTTAGATTTTTCAATCGCACATTCATATTCAGATGTGCAAATCAAATTCAGACTCATAGCCTCTTAACAAACAAACAACACCTTAATTGGACTAATGAGAGTGAACCATTATGCCTACATGACAAAAATTAGTATTACTATTGAAAAATAATAGTCAAAATTAAATTCAGTTTGGTTAAACCCATCTAAATTTCAGTCAACAAATAAGTATGAATAAAAACACGTGTGTCGATTAACACGAACCATTTTTGAATAGTCGTCATCAAAATGTCCAAAGGTTTTGCATGGTTCGCACCGAGGTAGCTGCCATTCATATTAATCGTAATAGAATATTTAATACAACCATCCCATTGAAGCATAGGTATAGCATGTACCAACGAGTTTTCAAAACCTGTTCTGAGCTAATTTCAATAAGTGCTCTTGCATAACTGTTACGACCCTATGACTCCAAACACATTATACTAGTATAGGCATCTAATATAATTGGTTTACCAATTTTAGTTGCTATCATACTCAAGCCATCTTCTGTAAACGCCGCAATAGGAACATTATATAAGTCGACCCAAACAGGAACTCGTGTAAGATCTTCTTTTTCAAGGCTTGTATTAGGAGACCATATGTTACGGATAATAGTAACATTCCTAATGATTGATAGGCCATTTTCAAGAACCTCTTACATGCCTATTTTTGTAATAAATTTGTAGGACCTTAGATATATCAACCTTATCACTATATTATGAAGCTCGTGTGGTATGGTGACTGGAGATATATGCGTTTTTTAGAGAGAAACTAGAGAGATGGAAGAGAGAACTTTTATTTCACAAAACACACACTTACACACTCAAGCACACCTTATAAATGAGACTTATGGAGGCTTTTTTACTAAAATAGAAAATGCCCTAATGGGGTTGGTCATGGGCTCATTGGACTTGGATTGGATTACAACTTTATCTAAATGGACTAGATTATCTCAACTATAAACCTATTAGCTTAGCCCAATCCACAAGCCCATTGACTATTCTATTACAATATCTAAGACATGTTACAAAGTTCCTAGTCGTAAATGACCATCACTTTCTATTAAGGCTAACAATCTCCCCTTAAGGGGTGGTCATTCAAAAGATGTTTTACTTGATTAAGTCTTTTGTCTTTTTGAGCTAGAACTTTGTGTGTCGACATAGAATAGTCTTGATCCTTTTTTCCTTCATGCCTTGTGATCAGATAATGGTGTTGTCTGCCTTTCATCAATGTCTTTGTTGTTGGTGCGTTATCTTCCTTTCTGACCTGCTCATACTTCTTGATAACTTTGAATCTTTATACAAGTGTAGTTCTCAACTTTTAACTTTTGTCTTTGTCTTTTAACTTTGTAGATTCTTGGAATTTGACATAGAATCTTTCTGAAATGAGAATGTCTTTATGATGTGGGTATGAGCATGCGAAAATAGATGTTGATGATAATGATGGTGGTAGTAGTTTCTTATGGAAATCCGGGCCTTCATGAATACCTACATGAAAACAGTTAGCAATAGAGTTCCTGACGTAAGTGTTTAGATATTTTGTACATGTACATCCCAGATCGATGGCGCGTTCTTTGACGAATCCCAAACCGGATCTTCACACTGTCGTTGTGAGTCGCTGGAGTACACCAAGGTATCACCCCACGACTGTAGACCATTTGAAACCACCATGAAAACTAAGCATAACTTGTAAAGAATTAGTGAAGTGACCTGCTGTCAGGGTTATTTGATGTTAACCATGGCAGGAATATCCATTCAATCACTGAGGATCACATATGTAAATCCTCTGATAAATGTTCTGGCAAGATTACTAAGATCTGCGAAGGACTCTAGAAATTTCAACTTGTGATCTTAATGTTGAACAACCAGTGTAGAAGTGTTCAGTGTTCCTAAGAGATCTTTTGATGAATCTCGTGGCTCTAGACTCAATTTGTGGGTTTTGATTGTACTAGTCTGGAGCGGTGTCTCATGTTTCAATATTAACACATCTCAGAGTGAGAGGTCGATATATTATGCAGGATTTCCCGTGCGAATGAAACAAATCATTTTAAGAGGAATTGAGTTGCTGGAAGGTTAGGTGCATTGCGTGACATCTTTGTCTTTAATACCAGCGTCATCTTAATGACAACTTGTAGCGATGAATTAAACTCGGTTCTGCCCTCAGTTGAATTATAGAGGGCTATTTCTTTTCACCATTTTCTTTACTTTTCTTTTTAATTATTCAACCCTTTCTTTCTCCTTTCTTACATTACTCCTTTTTTCAATCATACCTAAGGACTTTCTAGTTCTAAACTATTGGTCATGTCCTTGGGTAGATCCCTCCGGCGCTGGCGGATCATATGATGTATTTCCTATTCTTAGTCACCTTATAATTCCATGACTATCCTATGTTGCCATAAAACCTTTTTCCTTGAAAATATCTCAAAGTGTTTATGATTATAAAACATATTTTGTTAAACCCTTGAGAGTCTTGTATTTTGATGCAGGTTTTACTGACCAGGGTTTAATATTTATATTGTCTCGTTATACCTATGGTCTACCCTAATGCACTAACGGACAGTGTACTCGGTCGTGTTTAGTGTAGTATTTCGGTAAAATCGAGGTCGTCCCAAGAGCTATATGTGCGGATTTAAACTAAGTCTAGGTGTCACATATTTTAATAGGATTTAAGGTTGAAAATATTAATCAACTTCTAAAAGCAAGAAAATAAAAGATAGCAAGTAAAGGCAAGGGTTGTGATCAATAGGGGAGAAGTGTGCTACCTTAGTTATTCATCCTTTCAAGTTAAGTTCATGTTTAATTACTTCCAATTACTTCAAGTGGGGGTAAAAGTAGCTAGGACAGTATTTTGTCGGTTCGTCCTAACCTTTCAGCAAAGGGTTCCATTGGAAATGTCAGGTGATCCGTCGAAAGTCCAGTTGTTCATAGTCCCATAAACTAAGTCATTAAGTATTGCTACATGCAAGATTCATAATAATGAGTGCCCGAGCGCTAGCATATTAAACACTCATCCCTGACTTCTTAAGTTCATCCAAACGATAGGTGATCAGTTGGTCAAATCACACAAGCGAAGAAGGATCGTCAGTTGGTCATATCTTGCCCTTCCCACTCAGTCTACCTACTTAGGGTCAGTTGGTCATATCTTCTAAATAACTAGCCAATACCGCCATTCAAAACTACCGAAACAAGGGTAGCTACCAACAAACTATGCATGCATACACTAGAAACAATTATACAGAAGCAATGTAAACATAAACAAAGCAATTAAGGAGTCATAACTAGGCTAGCACCAGAGGTGCTTAGCTGCTCATATTAACTGAAACAATCGATTCAATGTTTAACGTTACGAAATACATGAATTTAAAGTAAAGAAAAGATAAAATGCTAATGCTATCGTAGGGTTGTGATTTCTCCTGTGGAGATAGCTCCGTATGCTCCCTAAGATCCGCCTTCAACCTTCTACTCACGTTCACTGATGTTGTGTGTGAAATGGAATGATCAGAAATGCTGGAATTTGAGCGGTATTTAAAGGCCAGATCGGGTTACGGGGTAACTTAAGTTGAGAGTTACGCCGTAACACCCTTATCTTCAATTTTTTGCACTGAAAATGATGGTTACGGCATAACCTCTGGAAGGAGTTACCTGGTATCTTCAATAAATCCTAGTTACGCCGTAATTGTGGAATTAGCTACGACGTATCTTGCAGCCGCGCGGAACCTCATTTGACCTAATTGGTTACGTTTTAGTCTTGGAAGAGAGTTACGCTGTAATCTTCAGTTGACTTTGTTTTCTGAGCCACTCTTCTGTTACGTCGTAATGATAAATCTGGACTTCATGTGACGACATGTGTCGTCGCTAAAAGTTAACGAAACGACAAAAAAGTTACTTTTTTTACTGGTACTTTTAGTGACGACGGCCATACGTCGATTTGTATACAATTTTGACTGGTACTTTTAGAAGCATATATATTTTCATTTTCAATTTATTTTTTCCTTTGAAAGTGAAAAGTGTCTGATGACAATACATCTCATAAAGTATTTTTATCAATTTATTTAAGTTTTCTTTTCCAAAATATTTTTCTACCTATTTTTCGCTTTCCCTCCCAACTTACCGGGGCATGCATCAAGTTCTTTAAGCACCAAATCCCATCAAAAAATGTATACCCAAACTCAGGTGGATAAAGTTGTCGCGGTGACGAATTGTCAGTTCACACATTTCTTCGATGAGATACAAGCCGCGAACATTAATATTATTGTGCATGCACCATCCGATCCCCGTGAGACTCTAGATGATGAAGAGGATTGAGAAGATGACATAAGTTGGTAAGGTTGTATTGTGATTTTGAACTATTTTCTTTGTTGAACATCATCGTATTTGTATTGTGACGACGACCAATGTTTTTGGTGAACTTTGAACTTTTAAATGTGATTAGCACGTTTCTGGAAAAAATATGAAAATTTGGTTTCCGAAATAGTCTCCAAAAATCTAAATATAAATGCACGCAACCGCATATGGAAATGTTGTAGGTCACTTTTAGCGACGAGATATGTTCGTTGTTCGAAAGTATTTATCATTTTTTTTTTTATTTCATAAATACTTTTAGGGACGACTTGTCTCGTCTCTAATAGTGCCTATTAAATGATTTTCTTAGTATATTAATTTTAAAATATTAAATATGTTTCTTAATTCATAATAAATACTTTTAGCGATGACATATTTCGTCATTATAGCTCAATATCCTTGTAGTGGCTGGCCCCCTTCGGATCACTAAATGCCTCGTGTTCCATAAATTTAGATGTTTCATCAAAAACATTTTCCACATCTTCAATCTCATCCCCAAGGACGGACCCAGATTTTTTAGAGGGCGTTGAACAAAAGAAATGTTGAGCTTACTAAAGTTATATCGTAAGAAATGTAAGTTGCAAAAAAAAATTTAGGGTTTGCACATACCACGAAAACAGCAATTATGAATTTTTTTTTCACTTCGTCACCTAATGGCATACATGTGGGTCCATACATGCTCATCCCCATGCGTCTTATTAATCTTAGGTGTATCTTCAATTTTCACATCATATATATCTAGTTCCCCAGACAAAGCGTCAAATGAGTTTTTCATAGTCACCATGTTAATATGATTGGAAGTAGAAGCATTATTAGCATTCACAGTGGTGTTTTTTTGCTTAGGACAGTAGTTAGGTTTTGGTTTAGATAACCTCAACCCATCAATGTGACGAGGAGATTGCTTAACAATCTGCTTCCCTTTTCCTCCTTTCCTAGTTACTTCCACAAACCCATTGCTGCTATCCTCCTTCCTCCCATGTTGATTAACACGAACCATTTTTGGACAGTCTTCATCAAAATGTCCAAAAGTTTTGCATGTTTCGCACCGAGGTGGCTGCCATTCATATTTAATCGTGATAGTATCTTTAATACAACCATCCCCTTCAAGCATATAAGGTATAGCAAGTACCACCGAGTCTTTCAAAACATGTTCTGAGCTAATTTCAATAAATGCTCTTGCATAACTGTTACTACCCTATGACTCCAAACACATTGTACTAGTATAGGCGTCTACCATAATTGGTTTACCAATATTAGTTGCTATCATACTCAAGCCATCTTCCGTAAACACCGCAATAGGAACGTTATGCAACTTAACGCAAACAGGTACTCATGTAAGATCTTCCTTTTTAAGGCTTGCATTAGGAGACCATATGTTAAGGATAATAGGAACATTCCTAATGATCGATGGGCCGTTTACAAGAACTTGTTCCATACCTTATTTTTTATTAAGTTTTTTGGGTAAAGGGTAGTAATCCTGCACCCTGGTAAATATATTAACCAAATAAACGTTTAAGTACAATGTATATGAGTGAAATCTCATATATCAGCCCGTTACATAGGCATAGAGCTTACATAACAAGATACTTCCTATTTTCTAAACAAGAAAACAAACCACTACTCAAATGATAACAAATGACACAACGAAATAAGATTACTTCCTAGGACCTTGAAACTTTGTGCCATACATGGCATTAAAGTTATCCAAATTCCCAGGAAGATCACGAACCTGCTTTGCATAGTCATCGAAGTCATATTCATCATAGTCATCTTCAAACTCCTGGCCACCGCCAAATATATTAGCAGACTCATCAAATGGGTTAGCAGCAACCTCATCATCAGAATCAGACACCTCAATCTCTCCCACTTTAGAAAAAGGGTTAGCTCTCTTAGTAGAAGAGGTAGACGGAATAGGTAGACCATCATCATCCACAAGAGTAGCTTTCCCATCAATAATTAGTTTTTCAAGCTTACCAATTTTCTCAACTATGGGAGTAGAACCAACATCTATTGTTCCCATTGAATCACTCACAAGCGGAACATGGGATGTATAACCAGTCTTAATCGACTCATCCTCATTAACCTCCATTGTACGACCATTATCCACATATGTATCGTCCATATTAAGAGCATCATACTGATTAGACGTAGTGATCCTGGTTCCACTCGAACTAGCCACATTAGAAGCCATCGTCTTACCGACATTTACTTTCTTGGATTCAGGAGGAGGCTTTTTGGGCCGATATTCAAAATGCTTGCCCACCACAGATTTAGTAGAACCTCCTCGACCCGGATTCTGCCCAACTTGTTTTCCCTTCTTCTTATTGTTAACAGTCTGAAAACCATCACTTACGTCCTTATGAGGTTGAGCAGTCGGAATCACAACCTTAGGACAATCCACCAAAGTATGTCCAAATACCCGACATTTCTCACATCTAGGCGGTTTCCATTCATATTCAACACGGATCTTCTCAATAGTCGAACCCGTACCATCAAGTAAAGGAATCTCGACAGTGAGGCTGTCCCTAAGAACCTCATCCGACTTCACTTCAATCATACACCTAGCAAAACTACTACGGCCCCAAGATTCTTTGCACATTTGACTAGTAAAAGCATCTAACCTTTTGGGCGTACCAATCAATGTAGCAAGAAGACTGAGCCCGTCATCAGAAAACGTAGCTAAAGGAACATCATGGAATTTAACCCACACCGGAATGTTAGTCAAATCCTCTTTAAGCAAGTTGGTGTTCAATGTCCATGGTTTAAGAATAATAGGAACATTACGAATCAACCAAGGACCATTATCAAGAACATCATCAACGCCTTTTTTCGAATTAAACTTGAAGAAGAAGAATCCCTTAGCGTTCATCATAACCTTTTGTAAACCATACTTAGCCCACGTATTGCGAACATAATAGTCAACAACAGGGAAAGCAAGGCGTTGACCAAGGAAGTATCCGTAGAGAGTATTCTCAAACCTCATGTTCACCTCTTCCACCACTTTCATTGGGACTGAAAGGTCAACATCATTCTTCTTTTTGCTGCATTCTAGCCTCCGAAAATTAGACACGTGTTTCTGGGATTCATTAGAAGCAACACCCGCGTAAGAAACCGACTTAACTCCATTACCACTAGTAGTAACAACCTTGGGTGCATTAGGATCAGAAGTAACACAATGAGTAGTACCATACATCTGGGATTGCATAGCCACATCAAAACTCGACAGAGGAGTATTTGCTGAATAAACTTTAGTACCGTTCGACTTAGATTGAAGCCCAATACCACTCGAATTGTTCACATAAGAAGATGAAGCCATCTTAGCAATATCACTGTCAATTTTATTCATTGCTTCATCAAAGTTCTGATGCGCATTAGCAATCAATTGCTCCACACTAGGCTGTTGTGAAACATTAGAGGCCGAATCAGAAGCAGGTGTATCATGGATTTGCTCCAAATCATCCAAAACAACCTTATCCTTAACCTTATTCACGTTATCAGCCCCATCACATTCAATATGATCAACAAGACTCTCGTCCTGACCAGTAATCCCATCATCATTGCTTGTATTCAACCGTGCATCAAGTTCATCATCCTTTTGCACCCCAACTTGATCGGCCAAGTTAGATGGTGCATCAATAATTTGCGAACCACTAGTTTGATCGGCCAAACTAGTAGAAGACCCCACATCTCTGGTGCCCTTACGAGCACTATTCTTGTTAAAGAAACCTTTTTCCATCCCTCTTAAACCCTCAACCAACCGAACCAAAACCCCACAAACAAGTACCAATCAACCAGCTAGCATCAAAAAAGATAAACCCAAGGACAATCAAAAAAGATAAAACCCTAACTGAAAAAGTTAGGGTTTTAAGCGTAAGCACCAAAAAATCTAACCTCCAGCCATGTAATCGATAAACTAATGAAGTAATTATGATAATCGACTAACAAATAGTACCTTGCCGTCACCTAATTCAATAAATATTATGATAATGATATATACCACCGAACAATTGTTTGTAGGTTATGCACGCTCGCCGAGAACAATTATATAATAAATATCATGAATCAAATCTAATATTGCGAATGAAGTATACACCTCCGAAAAGAATCGATAAAACACATTAACAAGAATGAGAACAATAATATTATATTATTGAATCATTAGTGAAAGAGTGAGAAAACGACATATATTAAATCGATTTAAGGATTATTGGAGGTATCGCAATCGCCAATATCGCCACACAAAGGGAGGATTCGTCTATTTTTTATTAAGTTTGAACAAGAAGAACCCATTTGAGTTCATCGTGACTCTTCGAATACAATATTTCGCCCAAGCATTTTTCACGTAATTCTCCACAATAGGTAAAGCAACCTTTTTCCTATAAAGTAACCATATATTATAACAAAACTAAGACATTAGCTTCTAGAGTTCTAATGTTCGCCTTATGCTTTCGATATATAACACATTATGTAAGATTTATTCAAAACCCCGTGCGTGCATGGGATATATGACAAGTTTATTATCTACAAGAAAAATAGCCTCTAATTTATTTATTATTATGAAATGTCCGGGTCAGCAATAGCTAACACCCGTCGTTGTATGCAAAGACTAATATTAAACGATAGACAAACATTAAGTGCATTAGTTCAGGAGTCAATATCCTTGGAAAACGATATGTATTTGTAATATGCTTTAGCCAATGATGTGTAGGGTCCTATGTTGATAATGCATCTTATAAGTTCACAAATTAAATAATTAAATAAAATGTAATGCCTGTTATTATGCATGTAACATACGCATTTGAATAAATTTATAATTTTATCAAGTCATGAGTTGTTTAAAAGGTCTCGGCAACGGAACTTGTTTTGTTTAGTGTGAGGTGATTTACATACAGAGATACTTTAGATTTGCACATGTTTAATTAAGATTTTCACATAACAATATACAAGGAGAATAAGCATAATGTAACAAATATGCAAAGCTTAAAATGTTGTATACAAATAGACAACACCTTAATTGGACTCATGAGAGTGAACCATAATGCCTACATGGCAAAAATTAGCATTACTATTGGCAAATAAAAGTCAAAATTGACTTTAATTTGGTTAAACCCATCTAAATTTCATTCAAAAAATATATATAAATAAAAAAAACGTGTATCATTAACACGGACCATTTTAGGATAGTCTTCATCAGAATGTCCAAACGTTTTGCATGTTTCCACCAAGGTGGCTGCCATTCATATTTAATCGTAATAGCATCTTTAATATACTCATCCCCTTCAAGAATAGGTATAGCAAGTACCAACGAATCATTCAAAACCTATTCTGAGTTAATTTCAATAAGTGTTGTTGCATAACTGTTACGACCCTATGATTCCAATCACATTGTACTAGTATCACAAGATCCGTTTGTGAGTGATTCAATGGAAGGTAACGAGGTATGTTAGTTTTTAATTTCAGTTTACTTTCTTTGGTCTCAAAGTTTTCGTTTGTTAATTGTAGATGTTGAGACGGGAATATTGTAAACTCTCCCAACCCTAAACCCCTGGTGACTTTGGCGATTCACCCCAACCCTAAATCGTTTTTTTTTAATCTATCGTTTTCTATTTGTTCCCTTTACAATCCTTCATTGATTGTTTCTGGATTTAATTAGTACACGATCTAATTGTCTACTGGTTCACGGAATCGTTACTGTTGTGTTATTAGGGTTTAATTCGAACGATTTGATTGTTTTCAGTAATCGTTTTATTAATAAGCAATCATTATCGCCATCATTATTCTTTGTGTGGATTGAATTGGTTCTATGGGTTAACTGAATTGAGCTTCTTCGCAAAAACCCTAGTTTCTTAACTAGGGTTTATCCGTACTGATTGAGACCAGGTGCCTTTGTTCATGTTTAATTGGTTAAGGGTTGTGAAATTGTTGTGAAGCTGTTGTAATGGATAAGACGGGAGAGGAGAACAAAAATTTGCAACGCCCTGTGGTTAATGTTGGACATGGGGTTAATGTGGATGTTGATCAATTGGACGTTTTTATGCAACGTTTAAAGATTATTGATGCTGGGAATGCGGGTGTACCTCAGCAAGATGATGATTTGAGGGGTGTGCGAAACCCTAATGGGGGACCTGATTGTAGTTTTGCTCATGATGTACTCACAACGGCTGATTCGGAGTATTTATCTACTGGGGATGAGTATGCTATTTC
Source organism: Chrysanthemum seticuspe (assembly GCA_019973895.1). Lineage (NCBI taxonomy): Eukaryota > Viridiplantae > Streptophyta > Magnoliopsida > Asterales > Asteraceae > Chrysanthemum > Chrysanthemum seticuspe. Next base: position 348,358,253 of record BPTQ01000005.1, on the reverse strand, counting down.
ATGGGATACTAATCCTAAATAAGTGAAGCCGGTTTCACTTGACGTTCGAGGGACTACTCATTATACTTCTATGCCAAGTGTTGAGACAGCTCCTTCGGCTGTCCACAAACCAGTGAACCTGGGAGATACTACTATAAACACTTCAAGTGTTTTTGAGCAGACTTCTATTCTTAATGCGTTGAAGCAGCTTCATCCTACACATGTGGCTGTTCCTGCACATGCTACTACTCCTAGTACATCTCCTAAGGTTGTCGAACCTAGTAGTGCAAAGAATGCCGAGAATTCTTTGAAACAGCCTCCTACATCATATGCAGGTGCTACTTCGAATGAACCTAAGAGTTACACGTCTAACTTTCGTAGAATGGAGTGTAGCAAGATAAAGAATGGTGTGGATCTTACTGTCCCTATGAAAGTGGTTGAAGAGGTGAACACTAGGTATGAGAATACTCTCTATGGTTATTTCCTTGGTAAACGCATTGCTTTCCCTGTTGTTGATTATTATGTACGAAATGTGTGGGCTAAGTATGGTATACAGAAGGTTATGATGAATTCCAAGGGGTTCTTTTTCTTTGAGTTTAATTCGAAAGAAAGGTGTTGAGGATGTCCTTGAAAATGGTCCGTGGTTGATTAGAAATGTCCCTATTATTCTTAAACCATGGACCTTGAACACCAACTTACTTAAAGAGGATTTGACCAACATTTTGGTGTGGGTTAAGTTCCATGATGTTCCTCTTGCTATGTTTTCTGATGATGGTCTTAGTCTTCTTGCTACATTGATTGGTACGCCGAAAATGTTAGATGCCTATACTAGCCAAATGTGCAAGGAATCTTGGGGTCGCAGTAGTTTTGCTAGGTGTTTGATTGAAGTTAAGGCAGAAGTGGAACTTAGGGATAACCTAATTGTTGAAATACCCCTACTTGATGGCTCGGGTTCGACTATTGAGAAGACACGGGTTGAATACGAGTGGAAACCCCCACGATGTGATACGTGTAAGATCTTTGGTCATACCCTTGTTGATTGTCCAAAAGCTGTTTTACCCCCTGTTCAGCCTACTAAGAGTGTTAATGATGGTTTCCTAACTGTTAACAATAAGAAAAAGGGTAGGCATGGTAGTCTAACTGCTTCGGGTCAAGGAGGGTTTATGAAACCTAATGTGGGTAAGAAGTTGCAATATCAACCCAGAAAGGCTCCTGCTCAACCTAAGCAATTCGATGTCAAGGCTGCTGGTGTGCCTAGTACGAGAGGAACGAAGGTCGTTACATCTAATAAATATGATGCCTTTTGTATGGATGATACTGATATTCCTACTAAGGAAGTGAATAAGGATGTGGATGTGGGTAGTACAATGGAAGAAAAGAAGAATGAGTCTACGAAGACTAGTAATACATTGCCTGAACCGCTTGTGAGTGATTCTATGGAAGCTAACGAGGTTGGTCCTACCCTTATTGTTGAGAAAATTGGGGAGTTTGAAAAACTTCTTATTGATGGGAAAGCTACTCTTGTGGTTGATGATGGTCATCCTATTAAAAAGGTTGATTATCTGGGTAATAAAAAGGATTTTCCGCCTTCTTCTTCTACTAGAAGGGTTAACCCATTCTCTAAGGTGGGAGAAATTGTTGACTCCGATAGTGATGAATAGGAGGTTGTGGACACTTTTGATGAGACAATATACCTATTTGGTGGTGGTCATGATCACGAAGATGATTATGATGACTATGATTATGATGACTTCAAGCTCCAAGGCCTTGGTAGGAAGTAGTTTGGTTTTCATAGGAGTCTAAGGTTATCTTTTGAGTAGTGGTTTATTCTCTTATTTTGAGAATAGGAAGTACCTTGTTATGTAAGCTTTTCCGCCTATGTAACGGGCTGAGATATGGGATTCACCCATGTCCTTTGTACTTAAACATTTTTTAGAGTAATATATTTACCGGGTATTTGACCTTTTACCCAAAAAATGGAAGGTAACGAGGTTGGTCCTGCCCCTATTGTTGAGAAAATTGGGGAGTTTAAAAAACTTTTTATTGATGGAAAAGCAACTTTTGTTGATGATGATGGTAATCCTATTAAAAAGGCTGATTATACACGTAATAAAAAGGGTTCTCCATCTAATTCTTCTACTTGGAGGGTTAACACATTCTCTAAGGTGGGAGAAATTGTTGACTCCGATAGTGATGAAGAGGAGGTTGTGAACACTTTTGATGAGTCAATGAACCTATTTGGTGGTGGTCATGATCGTGAAGATGATTGTGATGACTATGATTATGATGACTATGTGGATCACGTCTACGATCTTCTGAGGAATTTGGATGCTTATTATGACACGTATGGTATCAAGCTCCAAGGACTTGGTAGGAAGTACTTTTGTTTCCATATGAGTCTATGGTTATCTTTTGTGTAGTGGTTTATTTTCTTGTATAGAGAATAGGAAGTATCTTGTTATGTAAGCTTTCCGCCTATGTAATGAGCTGAGATATGGGAGTGACCTTTATCTTTGTACTTAAACGTTTTTTGGAGTAATATATTTACCAGGTCTTTGACCGTTTACCTAAAAAAAATAATTAGTTTACCAATATTAATTGCTATCATACTCAATCCATCTTCTATAAATGCCGCAATAGGAACGTTATGCAACTTGACCCAAACAGGAACTCGTGTGAGATCTTCCTTTTTAAGGCTTTCATTAGCAGACCCAAACAGGAACTCGATGGGCCATTTTCAAGAACTTTTTCCGAACATGTTATTGATATTAAGTTTGAAGAAGAAGAACCCATTCGAGTTCATCGTAACTCTTGAAATTAAATACTACATTTCGTCCAAGCATTCTTCACGTAATTCTCCACAATATGAAAAGCAAGCCGTTTTCCTATAAAGTAACCATATAATATAATGAAAATCCAAAAATACCCTAAAACAAAACTCTCTCTAGCGACTAAACGATTTACGATTCCTCTACTCTTAATATTCGATTATTAAATCTTCTATCTATTGACTCATTAACATAGTGGGTCAGTGGATATTGGATTTAAGTTTTTCACTTTTGTTGGGATACTGATTCGTAATAGCTTTTTTATTAATTGCATGTGCACTGACTATTAATATATTGATTGTGGGTTGGTTGTGGTGTTTTTAATTGTGATTGGTTATATCCTAATATATAACAAATAATATTGATTGACTATGGGTGGAGCAGGTTGAATTGGATTGGTGCTTTAGCGTTTTAAACCCTAACTCTTGAGTTAGGGTTTATTTTTATTTTTACTCTTTTTGGTTGTGCATGCTGCTGTTTTAAGGGTCTTATTGTTGTGATTTATTCATGATGGGGTTACGAGAGAGAGGGATAAAGGTGATGAACGTTGGAACAAGATTTTGGTGGTGCTGATAGCTACTCATCATTGAATGAGACTACTCCAGAAAAGGCTCCAGGTGCCGTTACTCCTGGAGTTGAGAGTCTTAGCATGGACACTAACAGCCCTAGTGTTAGTTCTCTTAATCGCACCTATGATCGTACTACTTTGGCTAGTAATCTTGATGATATGGCTCGAAGTAAATCCTTTAAAACTTCTATGCCTAAGGTGGCCTTGTTTGGTAATCCGAATGTGAATAAGGAGGGGGATGAGTAAGTCAATGATGGATTGAAAGCTCCTACATTTGCAAGTAATGTGGGATCTACTTCTGCTACCCACAAAGTTAATTTCCGCGCTCTTGATATGGACAAGCCTCTTAATGAGAAGACCGAGGTAAAAATTCCTTTGTCATTTATATTGGAAGCTAATTCTAAGTTTGATAATACTCTTTTCGGGTATTTTATTGGAAAGAGGGTTGCATTTCCCGTAGTTGATAACTACGCAAAGAATGCATGGAAGAAGTTTGGTGTGGTACGTTCTATGATGAATTCTAAGTGTTTATTTTTCTTTAAGTTTGCCTCTATTGAGGGATTAAATGGTGTGTTAGAGAATGGACCTTGGTTTATTCGATCTGTTCCTATTATTTTGATGAAGTGGACCCCCAAGACGAGTTTTATTAAAGAGGAATTGGGTTCGATTCCTCTCTGGGTGAAATTACATGATATTCCTATTGCTGCTTTTACTGAAGATGGATTGAGTGCCATGGCTACCAAACTCGGTCCCCCTATTATGCTTGATGCATACACGTGCTCTATGTGTTTGCAGTCATGGGGGCGTTTTGATTATGCTCGAGCTTTGATTAACATCAAGGTGGATCGGGAGCTTAAGGGGACAATGGTTATTGTTGTGCCAAGTTGGGATGGTGAAGGGGAGGTATTGCATACTGTCAGTGTGGAATATGAGTGGAAACCACCTCGTTGTGGCGGTTGTATGGTTTTTGGCCATGATGAGACCCAATGTCCCAAACGTGTGCCTGTTGATCTTAAACATCAAGCACAAAAGAATGAAAGGTTCCAAATGCCTCAAAGGAAGGAGTTTCGTGGTATTGAGTGGGAAAAGGGTCTAAATTTAGCCCCTATAAACATAACAAGCAGGTGTATCAGCGTGTGTCGAAGAAGCAGGATGCTATAAAGGAGAAGATTACTGAAGTGGCTAGTACAAGTGGGACGAATATTGCTACATCAAATCTGTTTGATGCTATTGATATGGTTGATACTAATCAGGCTAATATTCCTAGTGTTACTATTGACTTGACCAAGGATGATAGCTCTGCTAAGGGTGGAAATGGTAGCACTAGTGCTACTCCTATTGTTGGAAAAATTGAGGAGCTTGAAAAGATAATTATTGAGGGGAAAGTTACTCTTTTGGATGATGATGGTAAACCTCTTAAAAAGGTTGATTAGAAAGAAACGGCGCATGATACGGCTACTAAGCCTAGTTCGTCTTCCTCTCCGTATTCTATGGTGGGTAACCCATTATCTAAAGTGGGGGACGTGATTGTTTCTAACAGTGATGATGAGGAGTTGCTTGAGCCGGATAATCCTATGGCTAAATTTCTCGCATCAACAGGAAGCGGTCATGAGCTTGAAGATTAATATGATGCTTATGCGAATCAGGCCTATGATTTACCAGGGCAATTGGATGCTTTTACTGACATGTATGATATCAAGCTTCAAGGTCGTGGTAGTAAGCAATCTAGACGTTAGATTATGCTTGGTTTTGTGTCAAATGTAATCTAGTGAGTAGTGGTTTTTTTTCTGTTTTAAGAATAGGAAGTGTCATGTTATGTTAGCTTTACCGCCTATGTAACGGGCTGAAATATGGGACTTCACTCATATCCTTTGTACTTAAATATTTTTTTGGAGTAATATATTTACCGGGGAAACCTTTTACCCAAAAAAACCATATAATATAATGAAACTAAGACATTAGCTTCTAGAGTTCTAAAGTTCGCTTTATGCTTTGGATATATATCACATTATGTAAGATTTATGCAAAAGCCCCGTATGTTCACGGGATATCTAACAAGTTTATTATCTATAGGAAAAATAGCCTCTAATTTATTTATTGTTATGAAATGTTCGGGTCAACAATAGCTAACATGTGTCGTTGTTATGCAAAGACTAATATTAATTGATAGACTAACATTAACGGTATTAGTTCAGTAGTCAATATCCTTGGCAAACGATATGTGGGTGTAATATGCTTTAGTCAATGATGTGTAGGGTCCTATGTTTATAATGCATATTACAAGTTCAAAAAAAAAGGAAGAAAAAAGAAAAGAGGAAAAAGGTAATGCATGTTATTATATGTGTAACATAGGTATTTGAATAACTTTATAATTTTATCAAGTCATGCGTTATTTAAAGGGTCTCGGCAATTTAACTTGTTTGGTTTAGTGTGAGGTGATTTACATACACATATACCTCATATTTGCACATGTTTACTTAAGATTTGCACATAACAATATACAAGGAGAATAAGCATAATGTAACAAATATGGAAAGCATAAAATGTTGTTTAGAAATCGAAAGTAAGTACGCGCAAATCATATTTGTTGTTTCAAACTCGAGACCCTTAATCCATAAAGGAATAGTAACTCTATAAGGGCATTTCAAATTGTAAATAAAAAAAATTAACATCTCTTATCTCTTATATAATAAGACATTTCCAAAAATTGGAAAATGTATGTTCATAAATTTAGGTTTTGTTTGTTTTCCAGAAAAACTTCTTAATAATATCTTAATCTGACTCTGTCAGAGGTAATAAGATGTTTAGACTAAAAAGTGTGTTTTTTTTTCTTATCATTAAGAAGCAATTAGAGGAAGTCATGATTAAGAGTGTTTATTTTTTTTATGATCATTAAGAGGTGGTAAGAGGTAAAAATATATTATTGAACTAGATGTTGAGGTGTCTTAATACCTCTTAGGTGATGTTTGTTTTTTAAGAGGCTTTCAGACTGAATGTGATTCGCACATCAGAATCTGAATGTGTGATTGAAAAATCTTTATCTGACTCGATTTCAGCTTAATATGAATAAGTGGTTGAAAAATCTGAATGTGACTGATATAAACGAATTTGTTTTATGTAAAATTAGTTGAAGGTGTAAGACATTAAGATGTGTTAAGACACCCCTCAACATCTAGTTCAATAAGATGTTTTTACCTCTTAGCGTCTCCTAAGGATCATTAAAAAACAAACAATCTTAATCTTGATTGTCTCTTATTGCCTCTTAATGACGGAAAAAAAAACAAACACTCTTTTTTGTCTAAACATCTTATTGCGTTTGACCGAATCAGATTAAGATGTTATTAAGAGGTTCTTTAGAATAACAAATGCAACCTTAATGTCTCATAACTTTGTTTTTTAATGTGTGTATGTGTTTTGGTTATTTTTTATAGCTGGTTTTCTTTTCATTTTATTTATTTTGTTCGCTTTCATATAGAATGTACGTTTAAAGAGAATCATTTTTTGTTATATAAAGGATGTACAAGATAATAATAACTATGGTGACAATTCTTATGTTGAAATGTTAAATCATAATCCAAATATGTTATAATGGGTTGAGAATGTCAACCAAACCCGACCCGTTATTAGACGTGTTACCCGTTTCGATCACCCATTTAACTACAAACATAACTCGTTTATTATTGCGTCGGTGTCAAGCCATATTTTGTAGCGGATGAAAAATTTTCACCCATAACTTTTTTTTTATATTTTAGTTGTAAAAAATAATAATCTAACAACTTCAGATATTCTTACAAAAACAAACACTTATATATCAGTCAAATTCATATTTATCGACCACTTATTCACATTAAGTTGGAATTAGATTTAGATTTTTCAATCATACATTCATATTCAGATGTGCAAATCAGATTCAGACTCATAGCCTCTTAATAAACAAACAACACCTTCATTAGACTAATGAGAGGGAACCATTATGCCTACATGAAAAAAATTAGTATTACTATTGGAAAATAATAGTCAAAATTTAATTCAATTTGGTTAAACCCATCAAAATTTCAGTCAACAAATAAATATGAATAAAATCACGTGTGTTGATTAACAAGAACCATTTTTGGATAGTCGTCATCAGAATGTCCAAAAGTTTTGCATGTTGCGCTTCGAGGTAGTTGCCATTCATATTTAATCGTAATAGAATATTTAATATAACCATCCCCTTCAAGCATAGGTATAGCAAGTACTAACGAGTCTTCCAAAACCTGTTATGAGCTAATTTCAATAAGTGCTCTTGCATAACTGTTACGACCATATGACTCCAAACACATTGTACTAGTATAGGCGTCTAACATAACTGGTTTACCAATCTTAGTTGCTATGATACTCAAGCCATTTTTCATAAACGCCGCAATAGGAACATTATATAACTTTACCCAAACAGGAACTCGTGTAAGAACTTCCTTTTTAAGCCTTGGAGACCATATGTTGAGGATATAGTAACATTCCTAATGATCGATAGGCCGTTTTCAAGAACCTGTTCCATGCCTATTTTTGTATTAAATTTGAAGAAGTAGTACCCGTTCGAATTCATAGTGACTCTTCGAATACCATATTTCGCCCAAGCATTCTTCACGTAATTCTCCACAATAGGAAAAGCTGGCCTTTTTCCTATAAAGTAACCATATAATATAACAAAACTAAGAGATTAGCTTCTAGAGTTCCAAAGTTCGCCTTATGCGTTGGATATATAACACATTATGTAAGATTTATGCAAAAGCCCCGTGTGTGCATAGGATATTAACAAGTTTATTATCTATAGGAAAAAATGGCCTCTAATTTATTTATTATTATGAAATGTGCGGGTCAACAATAGCTAACATTTTTCGTTGTTATGAAAAGACTAATATTAAGCGATAGACAAACATTAAGTATGTTAGTTCAGGATTCAATATCCCTAGCAAAACGATAGCCGGTTGTAATATGCTTTAGTCAATGATGTGTAGGGTCCTATGTTGATAATGCATATTACAAGTTCAAAAAAATGCATATTATTATACATGTAACATACGTATTTGAATAACTTTATAAGTTTATTAAGTCTTGTGTTATTTAAAGGGTCTCGTCAATGGAACTTGTTTGGTTTAGTGTGAGGTGATTTACGTACACATATACTTTAGATTTGCACATGATTACTTAAGATTTGCACATAACACTATACAAGGAGAATAAGCATAATGTAACAAATATGCAAAACATAAAATGTTGTATACAAATCGAAAATAAGTACGTGCAAATCCTATTTGTTGTTTCAAACTCGAAACCCTTAACTCATAAAGGAGTAGTAAGTATTAGAAGGGCATTTCTAATTGTAAATCAAAAGTTTAACATCTCTTATCTCTTATACAAGAAGAGATTTCCAAAAACAATGTTTGTTGAGAAATTTAATTGGACTAATGAGACTGAACCATTTTGCCCACAAAATTAGCATTACTATTGGCAAATAAATGTAAAAATTGACTTCAATTTGGTTAAACCCATCTAAGTTTCATTAAAATAAAATAAATATGAATAAAAACAAAAATAAGTGGGTAACTAATAAAACTTTTGTTGTTAAATTTTAAATAAATTGTGAAGACATAAATCTACTTATCTATTTTCATGTTTTTAATTACTTTATATATTTTTGTTGTTATATTTAAAAAAACATTTTTTGTTATATTTTTTTTTAAAAGTACAACGTATAAGTTGTTGTTTATAAATATTATTATCAATATATATTAATTAATGTATTTGCACGAAATAATAAATTTCAAAATGAAAGCATGGGTTACTGTGACATGAAATGAATACACGAGATTATACATATACGAACGAGTTATGTTATTCCTCTTTATGATATTAAGAATATTTGAAAAAGTACTTTTTTAACTATTCATATTTAATAATAACTCATGTTATTCTTCCTTGTATGTTTAACCCGCGCATAGACATGTTTGAAAATTAAATACGGCTAAAATTATTATTAACAGGAATATAAATAACAAAAAGAATGCACGACCTCACGGGTTACTGTTACGTAAAAATAATTAAAAGAAATTGTACATATAGCAACGACACATATTTTTTAAGGGTTATTATGTGCTACTAAACATGCATAATGAAATAATTTGTAAAAAAAAACAGCATGTGCATGGCCAATATAAGTATATAAGTAGCGAAATTTAATAGAATTTTGTTGGAAATCTTATACATTACAAAATTATGGATTTTTTATTTATTACAATATTTAACTTCAAAACAAAATTTGTAAACTAGTATTACCTCTTATACTATTCAGCTAAACCTCATGTGTGCACGAGTTCTAAAACTAGTATAATAGGAGAAGATACAAAATGGACAACTGGATTTTGTTATTGACCAACGAGAGAGCTCATTTTAAAATCGAGCTTGCTTATTGGAAAATTAAAGTTAAAATTAGCTTCAATTTAATCAAACCTATACAAGTTTCATCCAACAAACTTTAATATATATAAAAACATATGTGTCGATTTTGTAAAAAAAGAAAATAAGAAAGGATGGATTATAATTAATAAAACTTTAAAATTCAAATAAACTATATTGGCTTAAATAAACTTATCACTTTTCATGTTTTCTTAAAACATTATAAAATTAAGAGTAAACTACGCCATTCGACCTTGTGTGCTAATTAAACCATAGGCCTCTTAAGTAATAAAATAATCATGAAATTATAAATATTACCTTAAAGAAATAAAAAAACATAAGTCACTAGAACCGTACTCGGTATTTAAAAAATGGTGGCCTCTAAATTTAAGACACTAATTTTGTTGGTTTTGTTGTATTTTTTTTAGATTATGGATAGAAGTTGTTTGTTGATGATAATGTTGTTTTATTGTAACTGTTTATTTTTAATTCTTTGTGGGTTTGACATGTTGATGATGATGACCAATTTGTTACTAAAACAACCCACAACAAAAATTTGCCACCGTCACCACCTGTAATGACACCGCCAACTGTTGACTTCTCAAAATTCATGATGTACTTAACTTCTCCTTTTTTCTTTGAATAATATTATAGACAGACATTAATGGTGAGAGGTGGTGTTTTGGTGGAAATGTGATTAAATGATGAAGAATTGGAGATAGAGAAGGGAAGAATATGTAGAGAGAGGATAAGAAAGTGAGAAAAGACATGTATGTGTGGTGGAAGTGATTGACAAAGTTTTATCTATTGTTTTTAGAGGTAAAATACATCTTTTGTTCTTGAATATGTACCCAATTCACTAGGTGAGTCATTCGGAAAATTTAAAGTCACCCTTAACATCCGATAAATCCCCATGTGCCTTGCACATGAAGGCAAAATGGTCGTTTCATCTTCTTTTTTTTTATTTAATTATTTTGGTACAACTAGCGTTGAAGGGCTTACGTCATGTTGACTGTCACTGATGAGATGAGTTGGCTGCGTAGCTGGCGTAGACGCGTGACGTCAAAAAATTTAAAGTCACCCTTAATATCAATTAAATCCTCTATGTTCCTAGCACATGAGAGCAAAATTGTCATTTCATCATTTTTATTTTATTTTGGTACAACTATCGTTGGCCAGCTTACGTGGTTGACTGTCATTGATGGGATGAGCTGGCTAGCGTAGACGCGTGAAGTCGGAAAATTTAAAGTCACCCTCAACATCCATTAAATCTCCCATGTGCCTTGCACATGAGGCCAAACTGTTCATATTATCGCCTTTTTTTCTTTTAATTAATTATTTTGGGACAACTAGCTTTGACTCACTTACGTGATGTTGACAGTCACTGATAGGTTTAGCTGGCTGACATAGACGCGTGACGTGGAAGAACCTAAACATAATTAAAATTCCCTTGGCAAGGTTCGAACTCAAGTCACCATGTTTACAAAATCAACACCTTACCACTGGACCAAGCGCTTGTAATTAATAATTTTTTCTTTTATTCTTTTATCCAATTATTTGGGCTAATTAAAATTCATTGGCAAGGCTCGAACTTGGATAACGCTTACAAAACCAACACATTACCACTGGACCAAGGCTCCAATGGTGTTAACCATTGTTTCTTTTATTTTTTTATGCAAATATATATCTCATCATCTTCATCTTCATCTTTTCAAATAAATACCCACTTATATAAATGCCCACTTACAAATACACACACAAATTTCAACCATTTGTTTCACTTTTTTGTTAATTTCGTCAAATAAATGACTCGAAAAAAAGAAAGAAAAAGCAACTGCAGATCTACCCCCACTTGATCTTCTCACTTAAGTTCGAAGTTCCAACAAAATAATAAACTAACTTACCTTTATTGTTTGTTCACTTGTTGCATTACTTAGTTGATCTTCTTGAATTATGATCTACTGTAATTAGATATATCAAATCATGATGTATTTATCAATGCTATACATCATATACAGAGACGGAGCCAATGAGGGGGCTGGCGGGTGCTCGGCCACCCCCAACTGGCTCAACCAGCCAACCATGTAGCTTGATTTTCGGCCAACGTTCACAAATTCGTTAATCCAGCCCCTGCCAACAAGGCCGGCCCTAGTGTCAAGCGAGGTGGGCGACGGCCCAGGTCATCAAAATTTTAGGGGTATCGCCTTGATTTAATAGAAAATGATAGAGGAAAAACAGATAAGAAGATGAAGATCTAATTTTTAAATCATGTCCTTGTGAAGAAGATGAACCAGAGATAGAGAGAAAGAAAGTCAAAGATAAGACGAAACATAATATCACGTGTCTGTGTTTGTTTGTGGTCAGACCAATCTTATTTTGATGCATAGTGTTACTTTTGCCCTGAACATTTAATACTTGACAAGGTTAACTCATTTTAGATATGTTGTTCAAAAATTTGGTTGGAGACATATCACTCAGATTTTGTCTATTATAGTAGTTCATAATCTAAAAGACGTATTTTATGAAAACCAAATATAAATAAGACATTGAAATGCACAAGTTATCTTTGTTAGAGTAACATATCTATAATTCAGTGTATAATGAAATAAAAACGACCACGTTTATAAATATTCAGAGTTTTGACGATCTATAAAATGTATGTTACTATTATATAATAAATAGTTACAGCCCCCCTTAACTCGGATTTCTAGCTCCATCCCTGCTCATATATACGTTAAATCTCTTAAACATATTAGCTAATGGGTCGTCTCGTATTCCTAACGGTGTGCAAGGGTTTCGTTTTGAGCAAAGAAGGGTTAGGGTTTATAGAGAATAATATAAGAGGAAATAGATTGCAAGTAGTATAAACGAAGTGGATCGGATGATGTATTCGACTTTTTCGAGTGCTGCGAATTCATTGTCTCAGTTGTATTCTCAGGACCTCGATCATCAGAATTGAAGCTTTCTTTCCTTTCCGGTATGAGTATTTATAAGTGGGTATTTATATAAGTGAGTATTTATGTGAACAGATGAAGATAACTAGATATATATTTGGATAAAAGAATAAACGAAACAATAGTTAACACCATTGGAGCCTTGGTCCGGGGGTAATGTGTTGGTTTGTTAAAAGTTGTGATCCTAGTTCGAGCCTTGCAAATGGAATTTTAATTATTTTCAGCCCAAACAATTGGATAAAAGAATAAAAGAAACAATGGTAAACTTGCCAAGGAAATTTTAATTATTTTCAATTCTGACACGTCATCCAGCTCATCCCTATTAGCGACAATCAACGGCAGTTGTACATAAATAGTTATAAAAAAGAAAGCAATTAAATGACCATTTTGCCCTCATGTGCAAGGCACATGGAGGACTTAATGGATGTTAACAGATGGATAACTGTCAAAGGGACCTTGGGTAATGCAAAACGTGAACAGTAGGGACCTTGGGTGACTTTAAATTTTTTAAAGGACTCACCAAGCAGTTTGGGGACAAGTTCAGGAACGAACGATGTATTTTACTCTTGTTTTTATAATAAGTTACACCTTGCGTCCATGTGAGAAAAGACCAAAACACCCTCATATGGTCAGCACATGTTGCCATATAACAAGAGTTAGTATGCGTCGATAGATCGAAAGACCAACGGTAGATAACGTTGTGCATTTAAGGACGGACGACGCATTTTTTGGGACGGACGACGCATTTTTTGGGTCAAATGACGAACTCATAGGTCAGCATAAACCACAAGGCCGAATCGTGTAGTTTACTCAAAAATTAATAAATACCCATGGCCTTTAAAATTTTTATTTAAAACAACATATATGTTGTTGTTATTTGTAAATATTATTTATAAATTTTAAAATAAAAGCGCGAGTTACTGTGATAAAAAATAAATATACGTGATACATATACACACGACTAAGTTTATTCCACTTTATGAAATTAAATAAGGATGTCCATATATATATATATATATATATATATATATATATATATATATATATATATATATATATATATTTAGAGTTGGGTACAAATAAAAAGAAAAATTAAAATGAGAATGATAAGAAGAAACCACAACCACACATTTCAGATGCACTTACAAATTTAGGTGCATCTCCCCTAAAAAATCTAACTCTAATTTGAAATGTGTGGCTACAAATTTTTCTTATTCTTCTTATTTAATTTTTCTTCTCACTGGATCCCTTCCCCATATATATATATATATATATATATATATATATATATATATATATATATATATATATATATATATATATATATATATATATATATATATATATATATATATATATATATATATATATATATATATATATATATATATGATTTAAGATCATTTGAGGATAAAAGATTCTTTACATATAAAGGGATCAATCTCCAATCTCCATTTTATTTGATTTAAAAGATGAGATTAATCTCAACAATTTAAAAAACTCACTTTCATCATTTTTTTTTTCAAATATTAATATCTTTCAACCGTTAATTGTTAAGCGAAAAAAAATATATCATTGCGACGAGCATTTAATTATCTTTTTATAGTTAAGCACTTTGATATACTTTCGATTTTTTTTTTCTCGTATTTCTCACGTTTATTTTAAGTTTTTTTGTTTTTTTTACGTTACTGAAATTTGCATTAAAAATCATATATGATTAAACAATAATTTGAATATCACATGTGATATTAGTGTTAAATCATATATGATATGTAATATCACATGTGATATGATATGTATATCATATGTGATTTTACACTATTATCACATGTGATATTACATATCAAATATGGTTTAATACTAATATCACCTATGAAATTCAAATTAGTGTTTAATCATATATGATTTTTTTCATGCAAATTTCAGTAACGCAAAAAAAATGAAAAAAAAAGATGAAAAAACATGAAAAAAACGATTTTTTTTCTTTTTTCGAAAGTATATCAAAGTGCCCGTCTATATAAAGATAATTAAATGCTCGTTGCGACGGTGTAAATATTTTCGCTTAACGATTAATGGTTTAAGAGATATATAAATTATAAAAAATATGTGAAATAATAAAATGCTTTTAATCTCAGATATTGATTTCTTTTTAGATGGATGGTGGAGATGAGTCCCTTAGTATGTGAGAAAAGTTTGGTATTTAAAATAACTCCCCTTTATATATATATATATATATATATATATATATATATATATATATATATATATATTCTTTTCACGTTCAATAAAGACTCATATAAATCTTCTACATAAGTTTAACCCCTTTGTACATGGGTTTAAAAATTAAATACGGCTATAAATATCAAAATGAAGGCACGCCCTAGTGGGTTACTATGAGATGAAAATAAATCCACGGGATTATTGATAAGCAAAGACGCATGTAATTCATCTTTCAAATTTAAATACGAATGTCAGAAAAAATAATTTTTCAATGGGAAAATGAAAAAAAAAAAGCCAAACTACCCATGAAACTAGCAAGATCTTGCTAGTTTGTTAAAAAGATCATAAGATTGAAAACTAGCAAGGTCAACCTTGTGACTTTTTAAAATAAATTAGCAAGGCCTACCATTTTTTTAGATAATTAGCAAGATGAACCTTATCATTAAATAAATTTACATTCTTAGCGAATTGTATTATTATAAGAAGATAATATGCATCTTTTATGCACAAACAATTGAAATTTAGATATATTATGACATACGTTAAACCACATGATGTAATATTTATGTCAAAGCATCGTGCGTGTACGGGTATATAACCAGTTAATTATCTATAGCAAAAATAGTCTCTAATTTATTTATTATTATGAAAAGTCTAGGTCAACAATAGCGAACGTCCGTCATTGTTATGCATACCCCAATATTAAATGATAGACTAACATTAAGTGTATGTTGTTATGCAAAGACTAATATTAAGTGATAGACTAACATTAAGTGTATTTTACTTAAGGAGTCAATATCTTTAGCAAACGATATATGGTCATTTTAATTAATGATTTGTAGGGTAAGTAATAGACTAACATTAAGTGTATTTTACTTAAGGAGTCAATATCTTTAGCAAACGATATGTGAATGTAATATGCATATATGGTCCTTTAATTAATGATGTGTAGGGTAAATGATAGACTAACATTAAGTGTATTTTACTTAAGGAGTCAATATCTTTAGCAAACGATATGTTGATGTAATATGCATATATGATCCTTTTAATTAATGATGTGTAGGGTCCTATGTCGCAATAGCCACTGCTTGAATGTGAATGTGACAACGGGGAAAATAGCAAAAGTCGTGGAAAGAAACTTTATACTTTTTTTTTAACATGAAAATGCTATATTAAACACACCCCAACTATAAGAGGAAAGGAAAAAAACACAAAATGCTTCCAAGATAGAAGAAAAGTTTATTGCAGATCCAACATTCTTTAAAGACCCATTGAATTAGAGGTGGTAAAACGGATGGGCCGGGCGGGCACGGGCTAAAACGAGCACGGCCTACAATAGGCACGGGCTTAAATGGGCATTGCTAAACGGGCACGGACCAAACCGGCACATGTTATAAGAATTCATGATTTACTTAAATTCTCCTCTTTTCTTTGAATAATATTATAGACAGGCATTAATGGTGAGAGGTGGTTTTTTGGTAGGTAGTTTGGTGGAAATGTGATTAAATGATGGAAAATTGGAGATAGAGTAGGGAATAATATGTAGACAGAGAATAAGAAAGTGAGAAAAGACATGTATGTCTGGTGGAAGTGATTGACAAAGTTTTATTTATTTGTTTTTAAAGGTAAAGTTAGTTTTATTTATTTGTTTTTGGAGGTAAAATACATCGTTCGTTCTTGAATATGTACCCAATTCACTAGCTGAGTCATTCGGAAACTTTAAAGTCACCCTTAACATCCGATAAATCCTCATGTGCCTTGCACATGAAGGCAAAATGGTCGTTTCATCTTCTTTTTTTATTTAATTATTTTGGTACAACTAGCGTTGACGGGCTTACGTGATCTTGACCGTCACTGACGAGATGAGCTAGCTGCCTAGCTGGCGTAGACGCGTGACGTCAGAAAATTTATAGTCACCCTCAATATCCGTTAAATTACGTTCCTTGCACATGAGAGAAAAATTGTCATTTCATCATTTTTATTTTATTTTGGTACAACTATCGTTGGCCAGCTTACGTGAAGTTGACTGTCACTGATGGGATGAGCTGGCTGGCGTAGACGCGTGAAGTCTGAAATTTTAAAGTCACCCTCAACATCCGTTAAATCTCTCATGTGCCTTGCACATGAGGCCAAAATGTTCATATCATCGACTTTTTTTCTTTTAATTAATTATTTTGGTACAACTAGCGTTGACTAGCTTACGTGATGTCAACAATCACTGACTGGATGAGCTGGCTGACATAGATGCGTGACGTGGCAGAACCTAAACATAATTAAAATTCCCTTGGCAAGGTTCGAACTCAAGTCATCATATTTACAAAACCAACACTTTACCACTGGACCAAGCGCTTGTAATTAATAATTTTTTCTTTTATTCTTTTATCCAATTATTTGGGCTAATTAAAATTCATTGGCAAGGCTCGAACTCGGATCACAACACTTACAAAACTAACACATTACCACTGGACCAAGGCTCCAATGGTGTTAACCATTGTTTCTTTTATTTTTTTATGCAAATATATATCTCATCATCTTCATCTTCATATTTTCAAATAAATACCATTTACAAATACACACAAATTTCAATCATTTGTTCACTTTTTTGTTAATTTCGTCAAATAAATGACTCGAAAAAAAACAGAAAAAGCAACTGCAGATCCACCCCCGCTTGATCTTCTCACTTAAGTTCGAAGTTCCAACCAAATAATAAACTAACTTACCTTTATTGTTTGTTCACTTGTTGCATTACATAGTTGATCTTCTTGAATTATGATCTAGTGTAATTAGATATATCAAATCATGACGTATTTATCAATGCTATACATCATATATACATTAAATCTGTTAAACATGTTAGCTAATGGGTCGTCTCGTATTCCTAACGGTGTGCAAGGGTTTCGTTCTCAGCAGAGAAAGGTTAGGGTTTATAGGGAATAATCAATGTTGCAAAAATCGTGAATCGGTAGTCGGGCGGTCGACCACCCTGCAGCGAATAATCGGTCAAGTCGGGATTAATCAGTGATTAATCGGATTGGCATTTCCTGCAATTTTTTGGTATTTCTGGAGACCAAACTAAAAATCTTAACCGATTCAAAGCCTGCTATGTCTCCAAACCTTAATAAAAGGCTTCAATTCTGATTATGATGCCCATTGTGCGTTATAAGTGAAATATACGATCCCCAAATTAAGTAGAATGCCTAAATTATTATTATTTTTAAAAAGACTGATTTGCCCGATTCAGCCGATTTTTTACCGATTCGGCCGATTTTAGACCGATTCAGCCGATTAATCGGCCGATTCGGCCGATTTTTTGACTGCTTAGTGTCGATTTTTTTCCTAGGCCGATTTTTTGACCGATTTTCAAAAATCGACAAGGTACTCGGCCGATGAACGATTAATCGGTGATTAATCGGCCGAGTTGACCGATTTTTGCAACATTGTGAATAATATAAGAGGCAATAGATTGCAAGTAGTTTGAACGAAGTGGATCGGATGATGTATTTGACGTGTTGCGAATTCATTGTCTTAGTTGTATTCTCAGGCCCTCGGTCATCAGAATAAAGCTTTCTTTCCTTTCCGGTGTGAGCATTTATAAGTGGGTATTTATTTGAACAGATGAAGATGACGATATATATATTTGGATAAAAGAATAAAAGAAACAATTGTTAACACCATTGGAGCCTTGGTCCTGTGTTGGTTTGTTAAATGTTGTGATCTTAGTTTGAGCCTTGCTAATGGAATTTTAATTATTTTCAGCCGATAAAATTATAAAAGAAACAATGGTAACCTTAGCAAGGAAATTTTAATTATTTTCAATTCTGACACGTCATCCAGCTCATCCCTATTTACGACAATCAACGCCAGTAGTACCAAAATAGTTATAAAAAAGAAAGCAATTAAATGAACATTTTGCCCTCATGTGCAAGGCACATGGAGGACTTAATGGATGTTGACAGAGGGATAACTTTCAAATGGACCTTGGTTGATACAAAACGTGAACGGTAGGGACCTTGGGTGACTTTAAATTTTTAAAGGACTCGCCTAGTAGTTTGGGTACAAGTTTAGGGACGAACGGTGTATTTTAATCTTGTTTTTATAATAAGTTACACCGTTCGTCCATGTGAGAAAATACCAAACACCCTCATATGGTCAACACATGTTGCCATATAACGAGAGTTAGTATGCGTCGATAGAGCGAAGCACAAACGGTAGATAACTTTTTGCATTTAAGACGACGCAATTTTTTTGGTCAAATGACGAACTCATCGGTGAACATATACCACAAGGACGAATAGTGTAGCTTACTCAAAAATTAATACATACCCCATAGCCTTTAAAATATTTATTTAAAACAACATATACGTTGTTGTTATTTGTAAATATTATTTATAAATTTTAAAATAAAAGCACGAGTTACTGTTATATTAAAATAATATACGAGATACATATACACACGACTAAGTTTATTCCATTTAATGAAATTAAATAAGGATGTCCATATATATATATATATATATATATATATATATATATATATATATATATATATATATATATATATATTAGCCGAGTACCCGCGCCTAGCGGCAGCGGTGTCTAGTTTCGATCAAAGCTTTAGGGCGAATATGTTTTTCGAAAAACTATTACCGTTAGGGAATCCTTTTTAACGCCTTTTTTATGATGACATGGTTGCTTTGTTTTTTGGATAACATAAATTTGTGCATGAGAGTATATTATTTGATAGCATTGTTTTTAGTTACAGTCGTCAATTAAGAATTTTAGTAATAATAGCCTAGTACTCGAGCCTAGCGGTGTTTAGTTTTGACCAAATTTCAAAGGTATATAGTTTTTTACAATTCTCGATTGTATTGATATTTGTTGGTTTGTGTGGATTGTATCACTATTTGTTGGTTTGTGTGTTTGTATTTTAATACAACCATTATGGGGATACTTAAGCAAGTTATCGATGGTTTTGATATTCTGATGGCAAAGTTCAATGGCGGTAATCAATGACGATATTAAGTACTTACTACAATTTCATGTTCCATCCAAGTATGGCGGGAGTGTAAATGTTCATCTAGTTCATGTGATTTCTCTCATAAGTTTTGATAATTCACATCTATAATGAATATATTAAATTTTATCAAAAATTTTGAGAGAAAGCATATAATATACAAATTTTACGATTTTTAAAACTTGGTATGTCACTCACTTTTCATAACTATTGATAAAAGCTCATGAATTTATATGCTACTCTAGGCAAAAGTTTGTAAGTGTTTAGTTGAATAAATATATCTTTGAAACTAAGGGGGTGTTTGGCTAAGCTTATTTAGTAGGCTTATCAGCTTATTAGCTTATATAAGCTCATAAGCCCAGACCAAGTGTTTGGCTAAGCTTATTTGAGCGGGCTTATGAGCTTATTCATGGGTGTTTTAATAAGCTAAGAAAGTGAGGCTTTTTTATGAGGTCTTGGCTTATTTATGGGTGTTTTTATGTCATTTTACATTTTTGCCCTCCTCTCTCCCCATATCATCACTCCTACCTGTACATTTTTACGCACCTACTAGTTCATCTTTCTCTCCATTTTCCAACAGGTACGCTTTACATGTTTATGTCTAATTGGTTGTATGTGGTCATTTAATTGGCTGTATGTTTATTTCTACTAATTTGTAAATTTTTATTGCTTCAGTAGATGCGTGAATCTTATTTGAATAAATGTTGTTTACATGTTTGTTTAACGCCTTTCATTTCGAAGGTCATTTACATGTTTGTTTAATATAATTATCACTTGTGTCTACTTTTTTTTAATATGATTTGAATAAATCTTTTAGAGAAAGTTTCTTTTGTTAAGGATCCACGACAATGTTTAGAGAGAATTCGAGTGAATGTCATTAAAGGATTTAGAAGTTCTAGGCATGAGCATTTAATTCTTCTTTATAATGTTGACATGGGAATTTAAAAGGCATTTGAACTGGTTCAAGAATTAAGAAAGTTAAGTATAATGATTGAAACTTGCATTTTAGGAGGTATAAGATCTGTTCTAGCAGCTGGTGCTCTTGAATCAATGACCATGTCCTTTTTAGTCATTTACTAACATAAACCAACATAAGCCAACATAAGCCAAACCAAACACTTTTGAGCTTATTAGCTTATTTACCATGAACTAATCCAAACACTAACATGGGCTTATAAGCTTAGCTTATATAAGCCATAAGCCAATAAGTCTAAGCCCACTAAATAAGCTTAGCCAAACAAGGCCTAAACATATATTAAAATATTACTTCCCAATAACCTAATGAAACTTTCTTGTCACAAAAACGTCAAATGCATAAGTATATAAGAGTGCAAGGTGTGGGAAAGTCGAATAACACGTTACTCGTTTGTCACATTTGCGTCACCTCATTAACCTCTCAATAACAAATCAACAACTAAAATATCCTCCCAACAAAAATATTTAATAACACTTTGTAGGTTTCACAAAATACCCACTAAAAGTAAAAAGATCACTAAAAGAACTTAGGTTGGTTCCAGTAAGGAGGGTCAATCCCTCTCATTTTTCCTGCCACGTCAGCTTTCTCTTTCCAACGACCTTCAAGCGATTGAGTGCCCCAGTAAAGACGACCTTTAATAAAATTAATTAAAAATGAGAGTGTTGTTTTTATGTGTGTGTTTGTTTCGATCATACATACGATCGAGTTAATTAAAAAAACTTGTGATCGACATGTCCCACAGCAAGGATGATCGATTCATGAATCGATCGAGCCATGGGTCGATCGACTTACTGGATCCAGCCTTAGAGACAATAAAAAAAGACATTTTTTTATGAGTTTTTTGTTTTGTTTTTTTTTTTTTTTTTTTTTTTTTTTTTTTTCGTGAGTCACCGAGTCTTTTTTGCTTTCTTATCAAGTATCCTTTAGGCACAAGATTGAGAAATCCAAAATAATTTTCACTTTAACAAAAGAGTTATACAACATATGACTCATGTAGTTTGTTATATCTCCTTATGTGTATTTGTAGAGATCCTCTAATGTTCAATTGAACATGATTGGTAATGTTGTGTTTGTTGTAATAATACATTTGAATTAAAATAAAATAAATGCTTTGCAATAATGCAATGTACAATCAAAACAAACACAACATTAAATATCATGTTCAATTAAACAAAATAACTTGCACTTTAATAAAGCATATTGTCTCTTGTGCCCATGTGATGATAATAGTCTGTATTTTTTAGTACTTGTGTCTATTTGACAAAGACCTCTCGTATCCTCATTCTCGATAATTCAAATTGTACTGTTTCAACTGCCTTTTTTCTTTTCTTTTTTGAACCTTCCCGGTTCCCTATAATTCAAACTATTCACTTTTAACCATTCCAACTTTCACAGTTCACTATAATTCAAATTCTCCGATTTGACTTCTTTCTTAAGCTTAGAGAAATACAAAAGGGATCTACTATATTAACCCCCCTATGATGTACAACACAGTTTTTTGTCAGTTTTTGTTCTGTATTTCTGACAGTTCTAAGCGTTTAACTTATTAAACTTTATATTTACTGTTCCGTATTTTCATGTTTATAGTTTTTTGATATAAATAAAATTATAAAAATAAAAAAAAATAAAAAAAAAATAAAAAATTTCAAAAATAATGGGGGGGTCAATCTAAAAAAACAAAGGGGGTCAATATAACCCAACCCATACAAAATGGTAGAAAAGCACTTACAAAGTTTGATATTCCAATTAAAGAGTATTGTCCGTAACCATTTTACCATATTTATGTAATCCAACCGCATAACGTAAAAAATGTTCAAATGAAACATTATAACCAAAAGAATCAACTAACTCAAAACATGGCATTATAACCGAAATTTACATTAACAAAAATTTATAAAAAAATTTATAGATCTACAATAAAATCTATAGATCTACAAAAAAAAAACCTTCAAAACTTTATTAACATACGTAGATCTATTAAAAACACGCAAAAAAATACCTCAAAACTTAAAAAACCCTTTGAGTCTTGGTGGTTCCGGCAGCGGCATAACACAGTGGTGGCGTCAATTTCTGTGGTGGTGGTGTTTGTGTTGTGTGAAAGAGATGAGATTTTTTCTGTGTATGTGTTTTTGTTAGTTGTGATATGGGAGTGTTTGTGTGTGTTTTTTTTGTAGAGCGTGAGTTGTACGTTTATGTGAGTTTTTTTTTTTTGTTTTGAAAGTAAGTGGGAAGGGAGGATGAGTGTTTGTGGGTATTGTTTTTTTATTTTGTATGGTAGGTTTATGTGGTTTTGTAGGTTTGGTAATTTTTTATTATTGAATAGTGGTTTGTTGTATGTAAATTTAGGTTTTGAAGTAGGTTTGGGTGGCTGAATCTTAAAAATTGAGGGTTGGGTTTTGGTTGGGAATATTGATGCTTTTATAAGGGAGTATAGATTGAATAGTGGTTTGTTGTGTGTAAATTTAGGTTTTGAAGTAGGTTTGGGTGGCTGAATCTTAAAAATGGATGGTTGGGTTTTGGTTAGGAATATTGATGCTTTATAAGGGAGTATACATATATATATATATATATATATATATATATATATATATATATATATATATATGTGTGTGTGTGTGTGTGTGTGTGTGTGTGTGTGTGTGTGTGTGTGTGTGTGTGTGTGATATATTTCAAAATCCTAAGATTGATTAGTAAAAAGTGAATCCATAGTCACTTGTTTTTGTTGAACTTCAAATCTATATTGAGTTTATCTTAATATATACTTATTGCTCTAAAGAGTTGATGCGTTGTCTTCTCGTATTGCAACAAAAAGTGTTAATTTTATTTTCTTAAAGTGTGAATGTGAATTCATAAAATGTCAATTGTAACTTGTTTTTCAAATTTATTTTTTGTCTCTAATGAGTATACATTGTAACTAGCTATTATATTAGACTTGATAATTTAATGGTCATACGTAAAACCTCTTTAAATTCATAAATTATTAATTTATCGATATAATAATATCTCGCTAAATTAATAAAATATCTCGGTCCCAATACTATTAATTTATAAGGGACAATCTAATCTTGCACCCCAATATTTCCTTCCCATGCACCTCATGTAGACCAATCATTGGCCCAATGATTGGGTTCCTTTTTTTTTTTTTTTTTTTGTATTATTGAAGAAGAGCTTTGACCAAAGTACTTTTGCTAAAATATATTTGTGCAGTTTAATAGTTATGTTTTTTTCATTGTGTATTTGTTATATTTTTTGTTATTTTTTTTCTTAAAATCTACTTAAAATATAGATTGGGGTTTTTTTTTTAAAGTTTTTTCCGATTTAAAAAAAATTGCGTTTTTTTTATATAAATTTCTTATAAATTTTTTATAAACTTTTTTTATAAACTTTTTATAAACTTTTTTTATAAATTTTTTATAAACTTTTTCTATAAATTTTTTATAAACCTTTTTTATAAAATTTTTATAAATATCTTATAAATTTTTTATAAACTTTTTTTATAAACTTTTTATAAACTTTATTTTTATAAACTTTTTATAAACTTTTGAGTAAACTCCAAACTACATATCTGTGGTTTACCCTGTTTCGCACCATACATCCCTCTCGCAAAATTTTCAACAGATACATCACTCCGTTAGTGAAAGTTAACCTATATACATCCTACAGTTAAAATAAGGACTAACGGTGCAAATTATTTCTCCGTTATCTCCTAACGAGATAGATAATGTTTACACTGTTAATCCTCGGGGTTAATGGTATTTGCACCGTTAGTCCTTTTTTACGTTTACTTTCGTTTTCTATGTTCTTTTCCATTTTTTTTACGTTTTCGTCCGTTATTTTACGTTTTCGTCCGTTTTTTTTATGTTTTCGCCCGTTTTTTACGTTTTCGGCCGTTTTTTTTTCTTTTTCGCTTTTTTTACGTTTTCGTCCGTTTTTTAAGTCTTTATCCATTTTTAAACGTTTTCGCCTGTTTTTAAACGTTTGCGTCTGTTTTTTAACGTTTTCGGCTGTTTTTTTATGTTTTCGTCTGTTTTTTTTTATGTTTTCGTCTTTATTTTTACGTTTTCGTCCTTTTTTCACGTTTTCATAAGTTTTTATCATTTTTCATACACTTTTATTGGTTTTTGTCTATTATTCTATGTTTTCGTTCGTTTTTCTTATGCTTTTATCCGTTTTCATTCATTTTATACATATAATATGTATGAAAACGGATAAAAATGTATGAAATGGATAAAAACGTATGAAAATGGATAAAAATGTTTCTGTATCGATTTTAAATAACGATTTTGACCCATTTCTGGTCCGAATCATCAAAAGTGTAAATCACGAAAGTTGTCCGGAATGATGTTTTACATCAAGACTCGGAGATTGTAACCTAAAAACTCAAAATAGAGCAAATTCCCAAAATAGGCCAAAAAGTCAACCCTTGTCCATTTTTTGGTCACTTCCATTTGCATTTTCTCATTTTGGTCATGCTCGACTGCTCGACTGCTCAACCTCACTAGAATTACGCCACGTGTCCACCAACTTGTACCCTTTATTAATATTTCGTGGCCCACCAAATCTGCACCAAATCTATGTTACTGTACATTCTTTTTGTCTTTTAATATTAGTCAGTGCTCGACTGACGGCGCTCGACTTGCGGCTGCTCAACTTTGTCAGTTCTATTTGCCTTGGAAATGTAAAAAGTTGCATGGGAAAGGACACACAATCTTTTGCTTAGATTGTGTGTACTTTAATTTTAAATTATTTTTTTACTTTTGTTATTTCAAAATAATAAGTAAAATCACCTAGAAACACACACTAACACCCATAGATGATCATATCGCCTCCTTGATTGTGTGTTGTTGATGATCGTCGCTTGTTCTACCACTGCCGAGTGTTGATAACTTCTTGATCATCGTCGCTTCCCTAGTAACGAGATATGGTGAGTTTTTATTAAATAGCTTTACTAGGTATTTTATGTAAGTAAGTTGTTAATTTTTCAGTGAATATGTAAGTTATTAATCATAATAAGTGCGTCTATACTATAGGGGTTTTCATGGTTTTTCAGTTTTTAATCATAATAAGCGCTTCTATATTTTCTTTTTAGGGTTTTTCAGCTTATTTTTATGTTGATTAGGTTAATTGTTTTTAGGCTTTGTACGTTAATTTATAGGGTTTTTAATGGTTACTAATAAAAATATGTTCATTTAGTGGTTTTAACGGTATTTGTACGTTAATTTATAGGGGTTTTCATGTTTTGTTTGTATGTTGATTAGGTTTCTTGAAGTTATATAAGTGTTTTTAGGGTTTTTTTTGTATTACTATCGATTATGTAATTGGTGACTTGTTATTGTTAAGTGATTAATAAGGTGTTACTGCTTATATGCCTATGTATAACTAATAAATATAAGTGTGTAAGAAATGTTGTTGTGTGATCTTAAGTCTAAATGTATAACTAATAAATATAAGTGTGTAAGAAATGTTTGTATGTTCATTAGGTTTCTTGAATAAATATAAGGGTTTTTTTTTGTGTTACTATCGATTATGTAATTGGTGACTTGTTATTGTTAAGTGATTAATAAGGTATTACGTCTTTTTTGCAGGACTATGATGCGAAAGTTATTATAAGAAGTAAACTGAATTATTTGTTACTTCTTAAAGATAGATTAGACCAACCGCATCTTACAATGTTCAAGGCCTCATGTTTTGGACCTTGGCTGGATCTGACTTATCTAGATAATGAGGAAGAGCTGGTGCGATTTATGCTTCAGAAACAAGTCAGCCAATACGATGATTGCTATGCTCTTCCGTTGGTTTACTCTGTCAATGGACATACTTTTGCCTTTGGTCGGCGTGAATTCTGTCTGGTAACTGGGTTCACATTTGGTATAGTAAGCTTTAGGAAATGGAGAAGTGGTGATATCCCTTTCCGTGATCGTGTGTTTCCAGATAAGAGAGGGCAGTATGTTAAGAACATTGATCTTCTATCGGTTATTGAGGATGAATATATTTTCTTGAATCTGTCCGATGAAGACGCTTTACGGGTTTGTCTCCTGCTAACACTGGAGGTTATTTTCATGGGTAAAGAGTTGTCTGCTGTCATTGATGATATGTTGCTTAGAATGGTTGAGGATCTAGATGAATTCAATGCATTTCCTTGGGGAGAACATGTTTGGAGGCAGTTGTATGCCTCAATCAGAA
Source organism: Chrysanthemum seticuspe (assembly GCA_019973895.1). NCBI lineage: Eukaryota > Viridiplantae > Streptophyta > Magnoliopsida > Asterales > Asteraceae > Chrysanthemum > Chrysanthemum seticuspe. The sequence continues at coordinate 348,331,096 of BPTQ01000005.1, read as the reverse complement.
ATGTAGCTTCTGAGCATCGACCGGGTTACAGTGGTGGAACGAAATACAAGCATGTTCCTACCTTCTGCTTGTCAGGATTCATTTGTGCTTTCAAGGTTAGTAATAACACAATTTCCTGATGCTTATTTATTATCTTCCTGGAGCATGTATCTAAGGATTTCGTTTTTCTGTTTTCAAGACATGGATTATAGAGCTTTCGGATAAAAGTAATCAGTGGTGGAAGAAGGATCCAGAGGTTATCCCAAGAGCGCTTGCATGGTCTAAACACAGATCATTTGGTAAATCTGAGAATTTCGACCAGCTTTTTGCTAAGGTGAAAACTAAAGTACAAGTGTTTATTTATTATATCTCTGGTCCTTGCAAAAACTGATACGTATATAATTTTTTAGGGCTCTACACCAAACTACACTGTATTCCCAACTAGAGTTGAAGCAGATTCGCGATGGTATACACAATGTGAAGAATTTTTTAGGTGGTATACCCCTAGATCGCCGCCTGTTGTAAGGGGAGAATTTATGAGGAGTATTTTCAGAAAGCAAAGGCTGCTGCTGCTGCACGCACGCCTAATCAAATAACCAGTGTAGAGGATTGTGAAGTGGAGGGTACTCGTGTAGAGGTAGATGTTGTTGCTCTTCAGGCTGTTCTTAAGTCTTTGGATGCGCGCACATCGAAACTTGAGAGTATAGTTGAGGTTAATGTTTTACCTTTTTGATTTTTGTCGAATATATTTTATTTTTAAACAGTTAGCATGGTATACACTAATAGGCTTGTTTTGTTCCAAATTACTTTCATTTGCAGATCATTTCAAAAAGAAAAGATGAAGTCAACAAAGATACCTATGAGAAGGTTAGTTATTCATTTTATAAATGTACTTGTATTTTAATTTATTTTTGTATAATAATATTTGGTAAACAAATTTGGTATGCAGTTTTACACTTGTAGAAGAGATCAGGATAAGAAAGTCAACAGCCAGACTTATGAAAAGGTAATATGTGGTATATTGTTTGTGTATATCTTTTAGTTCTGTCTACTAATACGTGGTAAATTCTTTTTTGTGCAGTTTTATACTTATAGACCCGAACAACAAGACAAAGTTATCCCATCCGGTGTTGAAAAGGTAAATTTTCTTGTAGATTATATGTATTCTTGATAATGTGTCAACTTTTCAGTCGACACATTATATGTTTCATGCTAATGCAATTGTGGCATTTCATTGACAGGGCCTTGATATTGCTGATGTTTATTGCAGTGAAGTTAATGATTTTATGAAGTTGTTTGATTCCTAACAGGAAGATCTTGACAAATCACCACAGAGGGATGGTGTATTTCATCCTATGGAAGATCCTCGAGAAAAGAGGTTGATAATGTCCCAATCTCACATGAAGTCATCTCACATGAAAATTGCTATGGAGCGTTGTGGAACAAAGAAGAGGAAGTTTGAAGATGTTATTAGGTCACCTTTTGTGCCAGCCCCAAGAACTAGAATTGATGAATTGAGAAATCGAACGAATCTTCTTGATCCTATTATGGTTGAAAGGTTAAAATTAGTCAAACCTTGGCTCGAGGTACAATGTTTTTAAATCTGTCAGGTTTTTTAATGTAATTGTAATCATTTTATAATGGTCACTTATGTTTATTTTGTTTTTTGTATAGGTTCTTGATCAACCATATCAAAACACCGATAGAATTTTCCTTGGATACGAAATTGAGCGGTTTCTGTGTATGGATGGGTGGCGGAATTGTAAGTTTCCTTGGTGTGGTGAAATAACTGTGGATCGTTATTTTTGGGATGCTATAATTGGCCTCGACGATAAGCGCAAAGGATGGCTGCTTGATGAGGTGAAGTAAATATATCTTTTATTTACTTTACTCAGAATTATATAATATTTTTGGTTTTCATTGTCTGTAGCTGATAATCGATATCAAGTAAATTTTGTACTAGAAAAACTGCACATTGTTAAATATAAACACTGCATACTTTCTCAATTATCATGCTCGGGTGTATCTAATTATGTAGATGGGTTCCATTGCATAATTTGAACCCCGTCCCTAGTACAATTGGTGTGCTTGATCTTTATCACAAGTTTTGGCTCTTTCAATAACGGAAGCTCGTTGTCTAGAAAATATCATATAAACTCGACCACCATCTTCCGTTATTGTAAGAGCCAAAACTTTTGATAAAGATCAAGCACATAGATGGTTGTACGGACGTGTTGTTTGTGATAAAACCCATGTAAATCCTTATATATATCTGGTATGATAATTGACACGTGTTGTTTTCGATAATGATATAGTGTGTATTGTTCACGACAGGCCACGCTACGTTATCCCATTCAACACGATTATATAAACTCTTTATTTCTTGTATAAAATGCACTTGAAATCGATTTGTAGGTAGAGTAAATGAAAATCTCAATTTTATATAAATTACTGATTTTATTTGTATATTTTTTTTCTTATTGTTCTTACAGCACATTGATCTGTGGATCAGTTACATGTGGCATACTAGACCATATAGTATGGATTGGTCAATGGTTAGTTGTTATTTTTTGCCACTATTGATGCGAGGAGGATCATTGCCTGTGTTCTACGCCAACAACGAAAAATACCCTATTGGTTGGGCTGATGTTGATCGTGTTTTTATCCCAATAAATGAACCTGAGGTTCATTGGTCTCTTGTTGTGTTTCACATCCAGTCTGGTATCGTCACATTCTTTGATAGTGGCGTTGTGTTTGATAATGAATCGCGTCCTTTTTATCTGGATATGAGGAAGGCTTTAGAGACAAGGCTGCCCGAAGTGATGAAAGAAGTAGGGGTCTTTGAGAAGAAGGGTCTCGATCCTAAGTCCTACAGGATTACGTTCAAGAACGCTGAATATGTTCCTAAGCAGGGTGGTTTGTTTGATGACTGTGGTGTGTGGCTATGCATCTTCTTATTCAGGTTAGTCGTTTAACATTGCCAATTAATAGCTTAAACTATATCAATTTTGTTCGTATGTATGATAACCATTTATTACAACAAACACCATATTTACATTACAAGTGGACAAACACAAAGTAAGTCCTACAGTATCTTTTGGTTGATTGGGATGTGCAAGTGTCATGAGTGACCGGTTGCTGATCGTGTCTGTACAATGGTTATAGTCACTATATGCAATCGGCCACCCGTGAAACTTGCACATCCCAATCAACTTAAGCATAGCCTGTTCCAATGTTAGTATCTCCTTTGCCAAAACCTCCAACTCCCTCATTTTTATGTTATCCTTTGGTAACTTGCTTATTTTGATATGTATAAACTCTATTTTGTTCACAAGTGTCTTATATTAGTAGAACTATTTTGATATAATATATTACGCGACGTTTGTGTTTAAGAGGCTGTGATGATAAGTATCTTAATAAATCATGCTAATGATTTGATTTTCCGTGTCTTGGCGTGGCAAATCTATATTTTATAGTATTGCAGCCATTGCGATTATATCTTGATGTTTTTGAAACTTTTGATTTATTCAGATCTGAGCCTCACTATTATGTACAAATAATTAGTCAAAATGTGTTTGATTGTGTCATTTGGTTGTTGGATACACTCTTATGGGAAAGGGCACATGAAAGTCACCACCATGTAAAGGACCATGCTTTAGTGAATTTTCTCCAACCTTTATTTGAAGCGTTACTTACTTAAGTAGGATATTATACAAATAACTATCTTTTAGAGAACAGACACGTTAGCACAACTGACGACTCAAACCTATATTGGGCAAAGATCCTAAACAACTACAGCCCCTTAGAAACAGATCCTTGTTGGTTTGGTACATCATTATTGGCTGACTTGCCTTTCTTGCATTGTTGTACCCTGGTGTTAACACTACCACGTGCTTTACTACCTTCTACTTGTTCAGTGCTGTAAACTGTTGTCTTAGTTCTTCTAGAAATTTAGCGGGTAATTGGTCCCTTGGTTCAGCAGTTGGGCCATATCTCTGTTCAATCTCAGGAAATATGACCTCTCTTAGTGCTTTGAATGACCATTCCCTATCTCCAGCATTATGCTTGAATGTAACTTTTTTAGCATTTGACATATTTAGAATAAAGTGAAGTAGGGTTAATGCTGAAGTAAGTGTGTCTACTCTTATATAGGAAAAACTACACATAGAAAAGGTAGTCACATGCTAACAGTATTATTGGCAAAACTGTTTGGCACATGCTAACAGTCCACATTATGTACCCTCTTTAGTAGATAAACACTATATGACACTTGAAAATTTGACATTTGATTCCTGACCTATATTATTCCTGATCTACAATACCTAATTTGTAGATGTTATCATTTTAAATAGACTAAAACATAGACTTTTGACTGTCAACAGCGCTGTGATATGCAAGAGGCTGTGACGACGAACTATCTTATTTGATGACACAAATGATGCGATTTACCATATCTTGGCATGGCAATTTTATAGCATGATTTTGCAGCCATGTGTGGTTACATCCTGATGTTGTTTTACAGATCTGAGCCTTGTTAATGCATATCACAATACTTACCGCGCGAACCCATGGTCTTTTACAGACCTGAGTTGCTTCCTTTACATGGTCACATTTATGTGTTATTATTTTGTGCCTTTTCCCATTTTGCTCATGCTCGACTGCTTGAATGCTCAACTTCTCAATCGAGGGAATTGTCCACCCCTGTTTACCTTTTTACAAAAGTACAATGGCCCACCAAATCTGAACCAAATCTCAGGCACAATTCCAGTCGAATTGCGGCTGCTCAACTTAGTCGGTACTTTTGCTTAGGCTGTGTGTACTTTATAAGGTGTATTTGGTACATGCAAGAGGCTGTGATGATGATTATCTTATTTCATCAAGCAATTGATGTGATTAGCCGTCAGCTGGCATGGCAATTTTGTTACATTATTTTGCAGCCACGACGGTTATATCCTGATGGTTTTGTGTTTATCAAACTTTTTACAGATCTGAGCCTTGGCGATGCATGTAACAATACACCCCTGATTTCCCCTGATTTGTATTCTCACATAGATGATTAACATCTTCGGGTCAATCATGTTTCATTGTGGTTGGCATCCTATGGCAGACGCCCGTCCCAATGAACCATGATTGGCTCGAAGATTTGTATCATCTATGTGAGTATTATGCTATTGTTTATCTATGTTAAGAGTTATTTAAGAAAGTTAAGGATCAATATGTTATACATGTGGAATCTATAAAAGTGTTTCAATTAGAAGTTGGATGTAACAAGGTGCACACATTTCACCGAGTAATGTGTCCATACGCTGCTTGCTACATTGAATTTCACCTTGAAAAACTCAATTATCAAGGCCCATCTTTCTAACGATGTAGATGGGTTTAGTTGCTTAGTTTGACCGATAATGATATAAGACCGTTTGGTTTTAGGGATCTCGGTGTGACTAAGAAATGGAACCCATATACATCCTTAGAAAGATGCGACTTGATAATGATATAGTGTGTATTGATATAGTGTGTATTGTTCATGGCAGGCCACGCTCCTTCATTATCCCATTCAACACATACACTTCTGTAGAATCGATAATTATATATTTGGCACACCTTTGTACTTTGAGCTTCCCCTCGAAAACCCATTCCTATGTCACTGTCAAAGCAATAGGTTTGGTGCAAATCTTTGCAGCCTTTTCGTAGACATGGCAATGGGATTTCGAGTGGACGCTCAAATTACTAAGCTGTCTCCACTTGCTTGCTTATAACATATTGACATTTAACTTTTTTGACCATCTCCTTTACATGTATAAACTCTATTTTGTGAATAAGTGTTGTATTTGATAGAGGCTGTGATGATATATCTTAATAAATCAATCAAATGATGTGATTTTCCATGTCTTGGCGTGGCAATTCTATATTTAATACTATTGCAGCCATGCTGGTTATATCCTGATGTTTTTGAAACTTTTGATTTATACAGATCTGAGCCTCATTATTATGTGCAAAAAATTAGTCAAAATTTGTTTGATTGTATGGTAGACGCTGAAAGTGTCTTATTTACTGTATAGGCTTTTGGTGTGATTTGTGATCGCTGTAAAATTATTTGATTTTTTGTTATATAGTTTTCCTTCGTTAACTTTTTGTACGTTTACAGGTTAGGACATCGTAAGCTGTTGCATGTTGAAAATCCCATTCAAACTGCCTTAGCATATCGCGAGAGGATGATCAAGTTTTATTTCAAGCATAAGATTCATGTTGCTTGAATCTTGTAAGGCGTGTTCCACTAAACAATTTGTTGTCTAAACATTTGGGTGATTGTCTGTTGGTTGATTGTCTGGCCAAAGTAAACATTTGTACGTGATCTTGGAAAACAATTTGTAAATAGCAACGTGTTGATGGAATCACCTGGAAAACAGCTTCATTAGCGGGTTATGTTTACCCGACATTTTTGTATTTCCTCCCGGATAACCTTGGGTTTATGTATACCCACTTTGTAACCACTAATGGGGGATGGAATTGTCTGTTAAGTAGTAGCATGTACTTGCAGGTTATGTATACCAAAACATTTTGATGAAAATGGATAACTTTTGGGTTTATGTATACCCACTCTAATTTCTAGTGAATTCAGGTTCATAGTTTCCTTTCTTGCCATGCTTGATTACAACAAAACATTTCATTCTGTTTCACTTGCAAAGTAGCAGTCCTGAAGTGGTTTACTCGTACATAGTTTATTACAACAAAAACATTTCATTAAGTAGCAAGGTAGCAGTTCGGATTCAAAACATACATAGTATTGTCACTACTTTTCATCAATTATGGTTCATCCAAGTTGTATGGTTCCATGCTCCAATCCATTTCATAGTCATCAGCTGTACCATCATTATCAGACATATTATGTTTGGTTTCGTTATCAGACAAATCCGGATGATATTCAAACGCCTTTGACGGTTGTCTGCTACTTGAGCTTCCCGCGCGTTCCTGTAAATTTAATTAAAAGTTAACAAGATTATAGATTTGGATAGTTAACTAGATTACACATTTGGTGGGAAATATTATTCAATATATGACCTTTTTCTTAGGTAATGGTTCCATGCATGATCGTCGCGTGTGTCCAAGAATGTGGCACCTTCCGCATCTTACAGGGCTTGCTTCCTCTCCTTGAGATTTTATACGATCTTTGTTTTTTGGTCTTCCCGATTGGTTCTTAACTGCTCTAGGTGGCTTGACTTTTTGCAGGCCATGAGGTTTCTCCCAACTCGAGGGTTCCCCTATGGGATAAAACAACCCTTGGTATGTAGCTTTTAGCGTGGTTTTCTTAAACCAATCCCAAGCCAAATGATTACAATCCGACAATTTAAGAAATCTAGCAACCGCTAACGCATGACCACACGGTAAACCTGAAAATTGCCATTTACAACAACTACATGTCCCATTGGTTAGATTGACGATATGTAGTCTTCGACCATCCTCCACCTGATAAATTTTTGCCGCTTCAATGCCTCTTACAATCCAAGTTGCGCTTTTTAACATTCTATCTTTTAATTTTGCAGCAGACCAATCACTAAGCTCCCCCGCGGGTGCATCTAAAACGCGAATGCCGATATATTAAACAAATTTAAAATATATATATATATATATATATATTTATAACAAAACATTTCATTCTATATATAAATACTTACTAGAAATAATCTTTACCTTGATATTTTTCTCGTTTATCACAATACCACTTTTGTAAAAGCTCTCGATACCACTCCATTAGCATTGTAATCGGTACTTTTCTAACATCTCTTGTAAGTGAATTTTGTCACAATTCTCAATTTCCGGTCATTCCTCATACTCCATATTCATCATTTCATAACGGTTCGTGCATGGTTTTGCATTTTTCATTAAACGTTTATTTTCTTATTAAATAAACGCTATCGCGTAATTAAATATTTTGAACAAATGATTCAATACTTCCAAAAATTATTCCTATATATTTTAATACTCATATTAAGATGATAAAAATAAAATTTTGAGTTTACCTAGTGTTTTAAATTTATTTCGTATATAAATCGTTAAAATTATATTATTACGACGCTTTTCTTAAAAACTACACGATAATTATTATATCACTCAAATTTTACAAGAAATGTATTTTTACAATTTTTATGATCTCATTATACTTTACTTTGATCTATTAAAAATTACTTTTACTTAAAACTACCTTAAATACACTAATGTATATACAATCTTACAAGTTATATTTACCTATACATGTTACTTACACTTTTTACAATTACTTACATTATATATAAAAAAAAAAAGTATATTTTACAAATACTTCCCCCCTTGGCCGACCAAGGGGGGGTATGCATTAAATGGTTGGTAATTTTTTTCTACATTGTATAAATCTATACTCTATCAAAGTACTTCACTCATTCATTCAACAAATTCACAAGTTAGTAAAGTTTGTTTTTCTTTCTCTCCTTTTCTTCCTCTTCAAACCGGCACCATAAGGAGATAGGAGAAATCATCCAAGTTTTTTTTCCATTTTCAAGTGTTTAACAATCTAGTCACACTCTTAATCAAGGTTTTGAAATAAAAACCTAGAGTGTTTAGGTGTAATCCCTTGTTCTTATCACCTCATCAAGTAACTAGTAAGCATATCACTTTCATTTTACATCTTTCATTTTCATTTCATATCTATTTCATCATTTTTGAGCAAGCATGCAAGACATATGGATATTTATACCATTTTTCATTGTTTTTAAGAGTTTTATATATATAAGTCATCCTATAATTTATCCCTTGTTATATATTAGTTTTGGTGATGTCTAGGAACCCATGACACCCTAAGAAGGTGTATGGTAGGATTAGAATAGCTTCGGAGTTGTTTTGAAGGGATTGGAATAGATTTAGTACGAGAAAAACTCTTTTCGACAAGTCTAAAAAGTGGTCTGATCTTATTTTGTAATTCTGGAAAAACGACAGTAGACATAAAATTTTTGGCCTAGATATTTAGAAAATATACTTTAAAACGAATCCGTGGCCGCTTGAACGGATTAAAACGGAGTTATAACGAAGAAGTTATGAATTTTTCAAGTTTGACGACGAAATATATATATTCTGAAAATTTCAGCAACCTGTTTTTGTGTTGTACGAGTCAAAAACGAGTCTTAAGCTTTATAAATTATTTCGACTTATCAAAAATATATTAGTATACTTTGATACGAAGCTAAGGACGTATAATACGTAGAAAACGGATTTGTAACGACTAAAATACACACG